>PVJI01001433.1:0-55000 GCA_004026765.1 Micronycteris hirsuta
GTGGAGAAATTGAAACCCATGCCCACTGTTGGAGGGATTGTAAAATGATGCAACCACTATGCAACACAGATTGTTTCCTCAAAAAATTAAAAATAGAACTGCCATACGATCCAGTAATCCCACTTCTCGGAATATAACCAAAAGAATTAAAAGCAGAGATTGGAAGAGATGCTTACACACCCATATTCACAGTGGCACTAGTTACAGTAACCAGGATGTGAAAAGAACCCAATGTCTACCAACAGATAAATAGATATACAAATTGTGGTATGTACGTATACTACTGGAATGTTATTCAACCTTAAAAAGGAAGGAAATCCTAACACACATTACAACGTGGATAACATCCTGCAGAAAGTATGCTAAGTGAAACAGACTGGTTGTAAAAAGACCAACACTGTGTGATTGCCCTCGTGTGCGGTGTCTAAAGTAGGGAAATTCATAGAAACAGAAAGTACAAGGTGGTTACCGGTGGCGGGGGGAAGGGAGGCAGGAAATTGTCTAGTGCATGTAGAGTTATAGGTTTTGCAAGGTGAGTTCTGGAGATCTGTTTCACAACAATGTACTGAACTGTACACTTAAAATGGTTTAAAAGGTAAATTCTGTGTTACGTATTTTTTTTTACCACAATTAAAAAAAAAGAACAGTGACAGTCCTAGAAATACTTAAAGATGAGCTGCGATCATGTACATATAGATCTTCCAGAACTTTTTTTCACCTTTATTCATCTTCGTTCTAATCAAATGTAGTTTTTTTTTAATATCACTTGGAGCTAGAATATTTAAGAGATTATAAACAGACTATATATGTATATAAAACAAGAAAGCTATGGACAGCTTCACAGTGGGTCTGAAATGTTTTCCGTTGAAATTCCCTTTCCTTTCCAATTTGGCAATTGATGATTAAACGCATCAAGGACTTGCTTCGCCATTCAGGGCCTGGCAAGCCTTTCACTCAGATCTTTGCAAAGTACCCAAAAGATGAGAGTCTCGAAGGCTGGGCCATGTCCTCACCTCCCCCAGTCCATGAGCACCTCCAATTTTTTTTTCTTTTTCGTCAAAAGTGCAATTAAATGTTGTGTGTATAGACTTATATCATCTTTAAAAATTTTTTTTAACATTTTTTAAAATTTATTTATTTTCAGAGAGAGGAGAAGGGAGGGAGAAAGAGCAATGTATGGTTGCCTCTCACATGGCCCTCATTGGGGACCTGGCCTGCAACCCGGGCATGTGACCCGACGGGGAATCAAACCGGGACCCTCTGGTTCCCAGCCCGTGCTAAATCCACTGAGCTACACCAGCCAGGTGACTTATATCATCTTTGACCTTTATTCTCTCTCAAGAGAATCCCTGGTGTTAGGCTGGGACCCTGAGTGCCTCTAATTTCACAACATTTGAGCAGCCTTTAGCACTTCTAGATTCATTGCTGTGATAGAAACATCAGAACAAAAAATAGCAAGAAATGCAATATGATCACAGCTTCATTTACTCCTATTTGTGCCATCCAAGAAGCTCCTTTTCTTTCTTCCTTTTCTTCTTCCTTTCTTTCTTTTTCTTTCTTTCTCTCTCTCTTTCTTTCTTTCTTCTTTTCTCATTAAAAATACTGCACCTTACTTTTGTCTCCCAAGGAAGAGAATCATTGCTCAAAGAGAAAAAGCATTTCTAACTTTAAAACACTTTTGGTACCTAGTGAAGTATTTTTATAGCATCTAATCAAAGAGGAGACTTATAAAAGGGACTTGATGAAAAGGGTCCCAGGCTGTAGGAAGACCTTTTGAAGAAAAGCACATTGCACGCATGTTCCATTAACCTTGGCTTTGCAAAGGGCACCACCTGATAGGAGGGAGCAGAAACTATCTGAGAATTGAGCTTGCAGCCGGTTGGTATGTAAATCATAATCTTTAAAAAAAAAATTATTTTACTGACCTGGCTGGTGTGGCTCAATGGATTGAGTGGCAGCCCATGAACCAAAGGATCGCTAATTCAATTCCCAGTCAGGGCACATGCCTGGGTGTGGGCTGGTCCTGGGTTGTGGGCTGGTCCCCGGTTGGGGGTGCACAAGAGGCAACAAAACATTGATGTTTTTCTCCCTCCCTTCCCCTCTCCCTAAAAATAAATAAATAAATAAATAAAATCTCAAAGATTTTACCTCAAGGCATGTGCCCTGACCAGGAATCTCAAAGATTTTATTTATTTGTTTATTTTTAGGGAGAGGGGAAGGGAGGGAGAATGAAAGAGAGAGAAACATCAGTGTGTTAGAAAAACATTGATTGGTTGCCTCTCACACGTGCCTCAACCCAAGACCCAGGCATTTGCCCTGAGGGGGAATCAGCAGGTGACCTTAACCTTTTGCTTTGTAGGACAACGCTCAACCAAATGAGTCATGATGGCCGGGCAAACCGTGATCTCTTGAATGACTCCTAGAAATTAAGGTCAGCCAATTTTAGCCTCCTAAACTTTCCCAGGTGAGGGGAGGACCCGCCTCCAAGACCTGGATCTCTTTGAAACTTTTTAAGGTCTGAGTAATAAAAAGCTTCACAGATCATACATGGAAGAGAAGCAGGCATTTAAATACTGCAGAGGTAGCTCCTGTTTTTCCATTCTGCTCACATAGCTTAATTGATCGTCTCCTGTGCTCTCTGCATCTCCTCTGCCCCACTCATTGTTTGGGAACAATGACTCACAGAAGCCTGAATGATCAGGGTAGAGATCTGGGCTCTGACGCTGAGCAGCAGCTAGGAGGAAGGACAGAGAGGATGCGCAAAGGGCAGTGAGAGGATGGACTTTCCACCCAGTTGGGCAGAGGACACCTGGGTTCCCTGTCCCTTTTAGCTCTTCCTTGATTTCTTTAGAAAGCCTAGGTGGGGGGCGGGGGAAGAGCAAGGAAAAAAAAATAAACAAAAAAGGCTGCTAATTTAGATTGGATAGTCAGGGTAAGCATCATGGACGTGATATTGGAGCAAGAAAATGAAAAATGTCCTAGTCATTAATATTATTAACACCCTTGGAAAAAGCTTATTACATGTTTGTTAAATTAATGATTACTGCTCATTCACAAGAGCCTTGGAAACTTCTCTCCCTTTCTCTCTCCACAGCAACAAATTCTGTCGGCTTCGTGTTCACAGATGGGATCCACGCAGTCTCACCTTCCTCTCTCTGGCTTGTTAACCAGAGCCATCTACCCAGGTACCTGCTTCTAAATTGTCCCCTCTAAGCTATTCTTCACATAGCAGCTACAGTGATTCACCTGAAGCCCAAATAAGATTAGTTATCTCTCCACTCATAACCCTTGAATGGCTTCTCATCTTACTCTAATTAAAAATAAAAAATTATTAAAATGATCTAGAAGTCCCTATATGATCACCCTTCCCTGGACACCCTTTGTGGCCTCATCTCCTACTCCCTACCCTAGCTCAATCTGTTGGCTTCCTTGCTGTTCCTGGAACATATCAAACATATTCCCACCTCAGGACCTTTGCACATGCTGTTCACTTTGCTTGGGGCTCCCTTGCAGAACCACATGGTTCCATCCCTCACTTCCTTAAGGTCTTTGCTCAAATGTCACTTTATCAGATGGGCTTTTCTGGCCACCTTACTTAAAATAGCAAACTAACCCTTCCATACCCCAACATTTCCTGTCCTTCTGGTCTACTGTATTTTTCTTCATAGTACCTTCCACTGGTTATCATTTAATATATTTATTTGTTTATTTTCTGCATCATACAAAAATACATGTATGCTAGAATATAAACTCTGTGAAGTCAAGCATATTGTTTATTTTGTCCAATGTCTTTTATGCTGCCAATTTCAAAAACACTTTCTGGCACATAGTAATTACCATAAATAGCAATTTGAATGAATAATTCAAATTAAAGTGAAATATTATTACAACTAAAAGTACATGCCTATAAGAATAAATCAATGATGATAATAGCTATGCTGAACTGTTGGGCTATAGGGTAATTTTTTAATTCTCTTTCTGAATTTATTTTAAGGCAGTTGCATTATTTCTGTACATTTAAAAAAAATCACTATTATCTGCACATTGTAATTAGACACCCTAATGCTAAGTCAAATGTTTCCTTAAAAGGTTTTCAAATCCGCTTAATAGATCTTACTCAAAGTGATACAAAGGCACAATGAGCCGATATATCTTAATCCCAGGAAATTTTAGTGGCCTTCTGATTGCAATTCCCCATAAATGGACCACATTTTTCAAATAAACTTTTTATTTCAGAGCCCTTTTAGATTTACAGAAACATTGCAAAGATAGCACAGAGTTCTGATGTAACCCACACCCAGTTTCCTGTTAAGGACATTTTACATTCATGCACCACATTTACTATAACCAATGAACCGACACGGATACGTGATTACTCACTAACGTCAATGCTCTCTTTAGATTTCCTTTGTTTTTACCCAATGTTCTTTTTGGTGGTTGTTCAGGACCCCACCTGGGATACCACAACGCATTGAGTTGTCCTGCCTCCTTAGGCTCCTCTTGGCTGCGGCAGTTTCCCCGACCTTCCCGGTTTTCGATGACCTGGAAAGTTTTGAGGGATATTTTCTAGAATGTCCTTCTACCGGGATTTGTCAGATATGTTTCCTATAACAGGACTGGGTTCCTCGGGTCTGGGGGAGGACCATCACAGAGAGTGCCACCCTGAACACATCGCATGGAGGGGAAGTGCCACCAACTCGTCATACTGGTGTTAACTTTGATCACCCTGTCAAGGGAGCCTTTGCTCTGAGTTACTTTTATTTAGCAATAAAGAAATAATTTCCCTAGAATAAACAATTTGTTTCGGTGGGTTTTATTATTTTTTAAACATTTTTAAGACACTACGTCCCAGGCACTGTGTGAAGCTTAGTATTATATGTCAACTCGTTTTAACTGCACAGCAACCTTACAAGGCAGATAACACTCTCCCATTTTACAAAAGAGGAAACTGAGGCACAACAAGGAAACTGAGGCACAACAAGGTTAAGGACCTCGTCCAGCACTGGGAGCTAGTCAGTGGCACAGGCCGTCTGGAAGCAGAGTGCTTGTTCTGAACCTCTAGCTCATACACAAGGAGAGAGAATTTATCACCATAAATGGAGCACATTAATTCTTCTAAAAGTTTTTATCTTTGCAGTACATAGCAGTGAGATCTACCTCCTAAAGTAACCTCTTAATGGATATGCATCCCTCTGGATAGTCAATTCCAACCCCAGCCAACCCAGCGCTGGGAAGCTCCATCCGCCGCAGACACTTGCACTGTGCACAGAGGCGGAACCCTCGGGTCCTCTACAGGATGAAGCCCAGCCCGGCCAGCACGGCATCCCAGGCCTCCCTGGGCAGCGTCCTGCACGCTGCACGCTGCTGTCTCTGAAGCAGGTCACCCACCATGGCCTCCACATGCCTGCTCTCCCTGCTGCTGCTGCTTGAGTGGCTTTCTCTCTGTATGTTTTCTTAAATCCAGTGACCATGAATCTGCAGAAACTTCCTGCAGCGAAAATAACTCCCCTCTCCTCTTTCTTCCCACCAGACCTGGTCCCTAGACCACAAACTTGCCTCATTCTGCCTTCCAGTTTTGTACACGTATTTAGTATCCTCTCTTCAGCTCTTGGTTTCTGAAGGCCCAGATAACTTACCTCACAGCAGTAAAATGCCTTCCAGAATAGGACCTCAATAACTGACGGAGTGAATCAAGCCAGTTCAGATTTTAATGTCCACGGATTGACTGACTCATTTACTTCTTGCTTCTGAGTGGCATTATCTGCCTATACATCTATTCTTCCAATATTACCAATGAGATTTTACTTTGCCCTCATGTTTTATCCAGGGCTTTATTGCCGCTGACAGATCAGTGCTGCGTGGTTAGATTCATAGGTGTGGCCTCCTCCTGGTCTTTCTGACTGAGGGGCTCCCTGTATCTCTATTTTTGAAATAATGGAAGAGCTGGACCACTCTGTGCCTGATGGCTGTGTCACCTTGGGCTGGTTACATGAACCCTCTGGGCCTCTCTCACGGGCTGTTTGTGAATATTATTAAGATCAGGAATAGAAACCCTGACACAAATAGTGATAAGTGTTAACAGGGGTAACAGGGGTCAGGACTCTCCACATATGTTATGTATACAACTTGTTCAGTCCTCATAACAGGCGTACATGGTGACTGCCCACCCCCATTGTACAGTTTGGTAAACTGAGGCAAAGGGAAGTTGAGTAGCACATTTAATGCTACATAGAGGGTGAGGAGCAGACCTAGCATTTGGACTGAGGACTGTCGATACTAAAACTAAAAGTCTCTCTTTAGATGGTAAACAGAGAGAATGTAGACAAGAGATGACTCAAGGCCACTGCTGTCTCCCATTTACTTGGGTTCTGAAAAAGAAAACAAATTCAGCAAATACTGAGTGTCTAATATATTTAAGGCCTGAGCTGGATTCTTGCAAAGTCAACACAAATCATGATGTGAATATTGAGTTCTTTGTGACTTAAGATCTCTTTCAACTCATCTTTCACCATATGAAAACCTAGTTCCTGCATGAGTGACCACGCATCAGTACTTCCTGCGGCAGGGGACACTGAGCACTGGGCCTTCTGGTCCATCAGGGCAGATGCCTGGGTCGTGCAAGCTCATGCTCTTCACTGCACTGATGGAAACCCCACACGACACCTTTATGAGTCCGGAAATGAGTGACTGGTCCTAGGATATAAACAGAGAGTAAATTCCAACCTTGTTAACCAAATTCTCGCAATTCTTCGTGACTCCATAAACAGAACGTATTATTGACAAAAACTGGACCTCTCAAACATGGTGCGGTGGCATCGAAGGCACCGTGAGCTACAGAAAAAATGCTGGTAGCTAGCAAATTTGGTAATGCCGTTTTTGCTTACACCAGCTAAGAGCTAGGAGGTATTTCTGCTTTTGGTTTCACTTTAAACAAATCTGTGACTTAGGGGTAGACCTGTGATACTCAACCAGGAGCGACTTGTGTCCCCAGAAAACACTTTTGGCTGTTACCAGTGGGGAGGGTCACTGCTAACATCAAGTGGGCAGAGGCCAAACATTTGACAATGCACAGAACAGCACCTACGACAAAGTATTATCCAGCTCAAAATGTCAATAGTGCTGAGGTTGACAGACCCTTGGGTAACCCCATGTTTGCTTCTTCCATTCAATGGTGAGAAAATAATAGAGTAAAACTTGAAAATCTTACGTGTTTGCCCAAATGCACACCACATGCAAACATGGAGGCCTTTGGAACTCGTTTCCAGTCCCCTTCAGCATCAAGGTTACACATGTCCTAGGAAACCGGTGGATAGGAAGGACAAACAGTTCAATGCACTCTAGCCTCTCCTGATTCTGAGTTTCTCTTCTTCCCAAGCCCTGTTTAAAAATTTTCTGACATTAGCCCTGGCTGGTGTAGCTCAGTGGATTGAGCACGGGCTGGGAACCAAAGGGTCCCGGTTCGATTCCCAGTCAGGGCACATGCCTGGGTTGCGGGCCAGGTCCCCACTGAGGGCCATGTGAGAGGCAACCAACATTGCTCTTTCTTTCCCTCTCTGTCTCCTTCCCTTCCCTCTCTCTAAAAATAAATTTAAAAAGTCTTTAAAAAAATTTTTCCAACATCAGTGATGTCTCTTCTTAGCACATCGAAAGGCTAATCAAAACTTAAGGAAGAAGAACCCAGATTAAAACGATGCGTGAAATACATCATTCCAGGCTCTGCACAAGCAAGAAGGGAAAGAAGACAGGCACCCCACTTCCTCCATTACAGGCAGGTTTGTGTGTAATATTTCCAGGCCAAACTAGGGCCTTCTTCTGATTCCCCATCACCCCACCATCGGCTCATAACGGCCCCCATCACAAAATAATATACTTTAAGAAAAAAATTAAAAAGTGTTTCCTTAAATTATACAATTTGAGACTAGGGAATGAAAAGAAAATGGTTGTTAATGAGCTTCATCTGAAGTCCCTCAAACTTAAGACATCTATCACATTTGCTACTTACAGAGAATAAAAAACAAGTTTATAGAAATACAATCGTTATTTACGACAATTCCTCCCCCTGCCTGAGCATTGCTAGTTCCTTGGTTTCCGTCCTTTCCTTCCGCTGGTTCCCCATTCAGTCTTCCTTCCCACACATACTCCCTGGGGCATCCTGCTGTCTTCTGCAGAGAATCCAGAGAAAGGGAGAACATTCCCATCTCATGGGACCCCAGAGCTCCGCCCTCCTCCCCATCCTTGTTGGGGAGGTGGGGTGGCTCTTTTCAGGGGGTTTTGTCCAACCTGCAGACATGGGAGCAGAATTTTCTGGTTAGGAATATGTGAACAGCACCCAACACGGGCTCCCCCAAACCCCCCACTCCTGTATTCTACTGAGCGTTCCTTCCAGAAGTGCTGCTTTTTGCTAACCTGCTTAGATGAGCTTCTATTGGTTTTTAATAAAATCGGGAAGATCTGTCCCATGTTACAAAAGCAGTTTTCCACTCTCTGCATTTGCGTGTTAAACACTGAAGTGAAGAAGCGGCGGGGGTGAGAGATGACAGGGGCCAGGATTAGGGTGGACGCTGAAATTCTGTGAGCCTGTCTGACAATAAGATTTCCCCCTCTCGGCCTCTGTAGCCGCCTGTGCGCCAACGAAATAGCGACCTCCATCCCCTGCGGTCAGCGTCAGGACATTGCAAGACCAGGCTGAGTCTGTCTGTGTCCTCGTGCCTCCTTAAGTCTCAGGAAGCAGTATTTCTGGAGGAAAAAAGGTACTGCTCAGCTCCCAAATTTCCTCCCAATGATGAAAAGGAGAGTGCCGGCCCTCCGCCTCCACTCTGAGAAGGCTTCAGGGTTGCCTGGGCTTTGCTAAGAAAAGCAGAAAGTGGACATGACTTGGTGATTACTGGCTTTCGCCCTTGGACGGAGAAATGAGATCACGATTTTCACGGACAGGAACCGCCGCCGCCGCCACGGAGGCCGCTGCCTCCCCTCCCAGCGCGGGTCGCGCATTACATCACCGGTGAGCTCTGGCTTGTTGGGGGGAGAGGAGGCTTCGCCAGGGACTCAGCCTCAGACCTGGGAGGATACACGCGGAATGACGGGGATAAAGGGGGAGGGGGCGCGGGAGAAGTAGAAGGGAAAAGCAAGACCAGGCATCCCCCCACCGCCCCGAGAGTGGCTTCGAGGGGCGGAGGTGCTGCAAGGGAGCCACATCTTTAAGTGGCCGCACCCCCAGAACGCATCCCGCACCGTGCCGCCCCCTCCCCAGGAGCCCTCAACTTTCAATTCCAACAAAAACCGATATCCAAAGCTGCCGGCAGAGCTGCCTCCAGAGGCCCCAGGGGGACGGCAGAGAAGCTCCCGCGGCTGGGAGGACTCGAGGTGCCCGCATCTGGTGGGAGTGGACGAAGCGGTGGCCAGTGCGCCACCGCCGGGCTCAGCCAGCGGTGCCTCCCCCGCCGCGATACAGCAGCGAGAGCGGGGAGGCGGAAGCGCCTCCTTCCCGCCCGGAGCCGACCCGGCGGCGGAGGGGGAGGAAGGCGCCTCACCTTGCCCCCGATGAAGGGCGGATCATGCCATGGCAGCGCCGGCGAGCGACAGCGGCAGTGGCGGCGGCGGCGAGCGAAGCCCAACGAGCAGCCCCGGGAGCTCGACGGGAGCCGGGGGGGCTGCAGCAGGAGCCCGGGACAACGCGGACTCAGGAGGCCGAAGCGCAGTGGTGACAGTCCCCGGTCTCCCTCCGTTCGAGGACTACGAGTGCAAAATCTGCTACAACTACTTCGACGCGGACCGGCGCGCTCCCAAGCTCCTGGCGTGCCTGCACACCTTCTGCCAGGAGTGCCTGAGCCAGCTGCAGCTCCGCGCCGCTGCCGCCGCCGCCGCCGCGCCTGAGCGCCCACCGCCCTGGCACAGCCCGCCCGGCGCCATCGCGTGTCCCGTGTGCCGCCACCGCACGCCGCTGCCGGACAGCCGCGTGCACGGCCTGCCCAACAACACCAAGCTCTCCGAGGCCTACCCGCTGGCCCTGCGTGCTGCGCACGACCCCTTGCCCCAGGACCGCCTCCCGCCGTTGCCGGCTCGCCGCCCAACACCTGCGCTGGCCCCGCTGCCCGTGCCAGCCCCGGCCCCGCCGCCGCCGCCCAGGGAGGAAGCCGCCCGCGGGCCACGCGCCCGCGCTGCCCTGCGCGCCCCGGGCGCCTACGAGAGCTGCCACAACTGCAAGCGCGCCGCGCTCACCGCCGGCTGTGTGTGCGTCGTCTTCTCCTTCCTCTCCATGGTGGTGCTGCTCTTCACCGGCCTCATCTTCGTCAACCACTACGGCGGAGGTGGCGGTGGGTCATCCCCCGGCAGCGGGGCGCCCCCTGGCGCGGCCCCAGCTGCCGGGTCGCCCTCACCTGTGGGGCCCATCTGCCTGTCGGTGGCCAGCATTCTGGCACTCTTCTCGGTTGTTGTCACTTGGCTCATCTGCTGGCTCAAGTACCGACCCGAGGGCGCGGCCGCGGGCTCCGTTGGGGGCGGTGGCGGCGGCAGGAGGACACGGGCGGCGAGTGGAGTGCGGAGGAGCGACACGTAGTCAGGGCACGTGCGTGCACCTTCAGCCTTGCGAGGCCGGAGAGGAAGGGGCCTCTGGCTCGGTGTGCTCGAGCTTCTCCGCTCTCTCCCTAGGGTCCCCTGACGCGCACCCCCTAGTTGCGCCGCCACTACGGGGCCTAGGTTTCCAGCCTCTCGAGCTTTCCACGCCCCGCCGCCTCCGCCGTGGGCCAGAGAGAGAAATCGAGGAGGCGGAGGTGCTACTGGGGAGTTCATCTCCACGGCAGTACAATATCAACCTCTGCTTCGTGCACCACCCTCATAGTCACCGGAGTGCTCAGCCATCCTTCCCAGAGTCCGAGTATTTGCAAAGGGGGCTGGAGGAGGAAGTGGGACCCCTGCCGCTCCGCCTGAACGCTGGTTTTCTGCCTGCCGTGACTTTAGAGTTTAAGGGTGCAGGTGCGCGCGCAGAGCTGCAGCAGTCGTGAGTGCACTTGCATCGTCCAGAAGAATGAATGAGTTGTAAACGGGAGAAAAAGGCTTCTCTGCTTTCTGGCGGCCCTGGAAAGTAAGCTGGATCGCTGAGAGCGGTGTGCGCTCTCCACCCGCACCGCACCGGCCGGAGCGGGGCGCTGGGCGCCGCCACTCTGCGAGATCCGGCAGCTGCGCAGCGCGCGTGCGCGCCCCGGGTTGCGGGCTGCTGCGGCGGAGCGGAGGTGCCGGGGCGCGCCAGGCGGTGGGTGGTGCCGCCCGCCGGCCCGCAGAACCTCAAAGTCCTGGGAACTGGGCTCGTGGAAACTTACGGTTGTTTTATTCACGTCATTTCCTCCTCTGTAACTGGACTCAGGGAGCTTCAAGAGCTTGTTCTCCCATCTCCTCTCAAAACTGACTGACTGTTGCCCCCACCTGGAAGATGCTGAGAGCTATTCACGCGGAATAGAAACTGCAGGCTTTCCTCACCTCTTTTCTTTATTTCATTTTTAAAAATAATTTATTTACGAATATATAAATCTGGAAATTTTGTGCCTTAAAATTTCCAGAAAAGATGTTTGATAAGCAGTAACATTCCTTCTGTACCTCCAGTCCAAGTACATTTCGAAATGAGCAGAAATAAAAGCGTGTTGGTAACTAACTCAAGATTTTGTACTGTGAAACTACTAATGACTTTCAATTACTTGATAAAATATAAAATAGTGCCCAAAGACTAAACTGACAAGTTTTCCTTCCTTTGGTTACAAATATATATAAAACACTTATCAGAAAAATATTATTTTGAATTTAGCTATTTGATATTGGAAATCACTGTGTTCAGATCCAGTCACATTAAATGAAAAATGATACATATTCTGATTTTGTAACCAAAAAAATGAATTGCAATGTGTGTTACAGGTGGATTTGATGCCTTTTTAAAGAAAAAAAAAACTCCACCTGTTGCAAATGTATTTTATATGAAAACATTCTTTATTCCATCTTTTGAAATTTGGAATAAGACAAAGTTTTCATACCTAAACATTACAGAAGCTACTGAAGATGTGCTGTTATTCCCCATGTATTTACGCAAGCTGTCTGCATGATATCATGACGCTATTCTAGTCTCTAAACTTGAACGAACGTTGGTGTCTATCACAGAGAGCAGTCATTTACTGGCCATTGATAAGTGGTATGACTCCGATTTAGGAGTTGTGATATGATGTGTTTTATGTCTGTGTTGTCTTAATTAAAAATGAGAAGCATTTATAGAAAAAAACTACTTTCATGAAATTTATTTCGTGGGGAAATCGCTCCGGGTTATTTGTGTGGTCTTTCTCTTCCTGAAGTACACTTTTCCGTCCAGACCCTAATTTCACATTCTAAATGGGCCTGATATCACACATGAGCATGTACGACGGGCATTTCATGGAGTCGTTTCTAGTCTTGTTTTAGAAGATTTTATTTCTTTATTTTTAGCTAGAGGGGAAGGGAGGGAGAGAGGGGAGAAACATCAATGTGTGGTTGCCCCTCCTGCGCCCCCTACTGGGGACCTGGCCTGCAACCCAGGCATGTGCCCTGACTGGGAATCAAAGTGGAGACCCTTTGGTTCGCAGGCCAGTGCTCAGTCCGCTGAGCCACACCAGCCAGGGTTGCTTCTAGTCTTTAACAGGACTCCTGGAGGCCCAGTGAAATCTGTTGTATTCTGGAGGGAAAAGTGGCTGACACATCCATTACTATAGCATTAACTGAAAGGTATTGCCAGATTTTGTTCTCAGATTCTGTGAAATGTTTCCATGTTCCTAACACTAAGAATCACATTTCAGAAATTGGTTTTAATTTGTACCTCCATTAAGTAACTCGTGTTACTTCTATATTTATTTTTATCTTTTATTCTTTTGTTCACTTCCAGTGCTGAGATTCGGTTTGCATTCACAACTGTTTAGTTGTGTGAGTGTATCTACACATGTATACGTGTGTATGTATGTATGTGTGTGTATCACTAGAAATAGAACTTGACTTTGTGCATGTAACCATGTATACCTGTGTGTACACACATTTGTTATTTCATTCCATTAATTTGGCAACCTGGAAGTCTATTTAAACTTACTGTGGGGCCAGCTTGCTTCTTGTAGAGTTTATTTATATTCCACAGAGGAGGGTCCACCAATGACATAAACTAAATTATTCCGTATAAATGAGAAGGGCGTCTTTAAATTGTCTCAGTCCCAATGCAAGGCATATTCTATCTGCTTCTTTCATAGGTTGCACATGTAAATTTCTTATAATGAGAAATTTGAATTAGAATACTTTAAAATCAAACAGATACAATTAATAATCCAGCACCTAAACATGGAGAGGTTATTTTTCTTGGCTGATCTTGTTTTATTCATTTCTGGCTTTTCAAGAATCAAGTGGCAGGATGGAGTGATGGAAAACCTTTATCTGATTTGTCTGGTTTCTACTGGGTGTTCTGATATTCTGGTGCCCCCATATTCTGCAGGTGTGATTTAACTATTTCTGCCTACATCACCTTAGACAAAGCAGGTGTTTAGGAAGTAATTGTTGAAATGATCAGTGAGTTGTCTGAAGGGCTCCTCGTGGCAGTGAGACACTCTAGTCCCCATGGAAATGCTCATCTTCCTGGAAGCGCTTGTTTCAGTCCTGGGCACATCTCTAGCCCATGAGTGTGAGCTGCCAGTAAAGGCACCACCGCAAAAAGCCAGACCTGCTCAGCCTGCTCACCTGCTCAAACAGACATGGTTCCCGTGGCCCAGGTTCTGCCTAGGTTCTCGGGGTACAGATTAGAGTTGTCATCATGCTGCTACAGAGTCTAAATTTCAAATGAAAAAACTCGTCTTGCAGGTTGTGAATTAAATACTTGGCCTCTGAATGCAATATGATTTCGTTAACAGTGTCCACACCCAGAAAGAACATTGTATTTAGGATCTAAAGACTAGTAACTACATCTAGGAGATATGAGTCTAAATACTGGTTCTCTCCTTTCTTGGAAAGACTTTGGCACATAATTTATCCTCGTTAAGCCTCAAGCTTCTCATCTGTAAAATGGGAACAGAAACTATCAGTCCTGCTTGCCTTGGTGCAAGGATTTGTACGTACAAGACAGTATATCGGTGAAACTAAGGCTTTGGAAACTGAAGCTGTGTGCGAATCTATGGCCATGTTCTCATTCAGATCTCCAAGGGGTTATCACCTCTCCAGAGAGGTTTTCCCGGACCACTCCATCCCAAATGACTATCTATTAAAGCTTTACTTTCTTCCTTACACTCATTACTGTCTGGAGTGGTCTTATTTGTTATATTATTTTTTTAATTTTTTTAAATTTATTTTTAGAGAGAGGAGAAGGGAGGGAGACAGAGAGGGAGAGAAACAGCAATATATGGTTGCTCCTCACATGGCCCTCACTGGGGACCTGGCCTGCAACCCAGGCATGTGCCCCGACTGGGAATTGAACCGGGACCCTTTGGTTCCCAGCCCGTGCTCAATCCACTGAGCTACACCAGCCAGGGCTTATTTGTTATATTCTTTATCTCAGTCTCCTGCAACCAAAAATAAAGAAGCACACTTGTCTGCTCACCCACTCTATTCACAAAGCCTAGCCAGCCCTCAGCACAGAGTAAGTGGCACACAAATATTCTGCTGAGTTGGCTGAATGGGAAACTCTCCACTGACTATTAAGCAACTGGGCTCCCCTCACCCACACTTCCCCACAGTAAACCCTGAGACCCTGGCTGGCTGACTTGTTTTCCCCTACTTCATGGGGATTTGAAAAAGGTGAAGAAATATATGCAAAAGCCCTTTGAGTTTTGAGAAAAGTCAGTGCTGTCATGGTGAAACTCTTACTGCATTAAAGCAGTGACAGGGGCCACTGGACAGACTGAAGAATCTTTGACCTCCATTTCCCATCATTTTCTGGGAGGTTTCCCATCATTTCACTGTGAGATTTCAAGATACGACTCCTGTTGGCTTCCTGCCTATGTGAGCATGTCTGCACTACAAAACTAGCCGCACCTGCACAGTTAGAACAAGCTTACATGACGGTGACATTTCCCATGATACTGAGAACAAGATCTGTTAAATCTCACATTGTTTGTTACTTTCCATATGGTTAATTCTTCTCCCCTTGCCATTTAAAATAAATTACCCTTCTTAGACTTGCTGAATTTACAATGTCAATAACTGAGTAATCCCCTATTATCCTATAATCCAGTTCATATCCTCTTTATTTAATCATTTGTTTCCCATTAGCTAATATTTGTATTTTAAATGTCTGCCGTGATACAAAGATTATTAAATTTATGTCACGGGCAATGAACTGCCCCCCTGCTAGGCACACATTTACACTTCTTCCTTTGAAATAATGTTTTTATTGTGTTTGTTAGAGTGTAGAATTGATGAGTATCTACTATTTATTACTGTAACTATTTCTTCTTTTGTTTTTTAAATATTTATTTATTTATTTTTAGAGAGAGGAGAGGGAGGAAGAAAAACATCAATGTGTGGTTGCCTCTCATGTGCCCCTCACCCAGGACCTGGCCCGCAACCCAGGCATGTGCCCTGACTGGGAATTGTACCAGCGATCTTTTGGTTCACAGGTCAGTTCTCAATCCACTGAGCCACACCAGCCAGGGCTATCTACTACTGTAACTATTTCTGAAAAGAGTGTTAGAAATGGCTGCAGCCAGCCCTCAGTTTGAAATTATGTGAATGAAGAAAATGCGAGAGATGTTTTAAATCTATCGTTTGCTTGATTGTCTTTGCTCTTATTTAAAAGCTTTTGATAGACACCATCAGCATCGTTGCTATCCATCAAAACCTTAAGGCTCTTGTTCTCTTATGCAAAACTAAAACATGCCAAAGAGAAGCAAGTTTGTTTCTGCGATAAATTTACACTTACTTCTGATGATAAGATACTTTTTTGGCAGGTAAAAGTAATTCAACAGCCAACTTCCAAGAGTATTCCTAGCAGCTCAGGAAGACTGTGTGCACTTTCTTTAGAAAAAAAAATTGCCTTTGCATGTAAAACTGGGTTAGCTTTGGTTTAGAAATGCCTCATCTCCATGGGATGGAAGAGGAAGAGTGTTGAAGTGGGAAGAAAGGGGATAGAGAAAATATACAAAGAAGTTCTAGCTCCAACGATTATAAAGCCACGTCAAAAAATGAACAGAAGCCCGGCTGGTGTAACTCAGTGGATTGAGCGCGGGCTGGGAATCAGACCGTCCCGGTTCGATTCCCGGTCGGGGCACATGCCTGGGTTGCAGGCCAGGTCCCCAGTGAGGGCCATGTGAGAGGCAACCATACATTGCTCCTTCTCCCTCCCTTCTCCTCTCTCTAAAAATAAATAAATAAAATCTTTTTTAAAAAAATGAACAGAAGAGGAAGTGTCTAATCAATACAAAAACAGAACACGTTGACTTCAACAGAGAATATTTCAAGAACCATGGTCGTATATCTCCTACCACCACAAAATGTTTCATTTCTATATGTTCATCATATATTACTTAAGAGTATACTCTACTCTGTGTGCATTTAAAACTAGTTTGTAGTCAAACTTGACAGGTGGGGAGCAATGGCACCTGCCTTTAGTTTGGGGGAAGGATTAATTCCAGTTTAAGAAGTAGACAGTTACTGCTGGGGAAGAAAATTTGGCACTCATCTCTGCAAGGCAAACGATTTGTCCCTAGAGCCCATTTCTTACTAAATTCAGACACAGCTAACTCACGTCCTGATGCGAGCCTTATCGGAGGTTCTCGAAGGCTGGACGCAGATTAGAATAACCTGGAGAGATTTATTAAAAAAAAAAAAAAAAAAAACCACCAGCAAAAAGGCGTCCCTGACCGTGTGGCCCCGTGGGTGGGGCGCCCTCCCGCAAAGAGAAAGGGCCGGGTCAGGGCACCGGCGCAAGGCGGCCGATGCAGGCGACCGGCCGTGGCAACGGATCGAAATTTCTCTCACACGTAGATGTTTCTCTTCCTCTCTTTCTTCCTCCCTCCCCCCTCCGCCAAGAATAAATAAACAAAACATTTAGAAACTGCGGAAGCCCCCAGAGACACACATTTCATGGGTCCGGGTTGGGGGTGGGGCGGGGAGGCGCCCCACGCGAGTCCGCGGTGCAGAACGACCGGAAAGCCGCGACACCGCCGCGAGCGTTTGCCGAAAGGGCGACCCCTCCCCCGTCTCCCCGCAATGAACCGAACACCGCCGGGGTGCTTACGGACGGGGAGCTCGCGGCCCCGCGCGCGGATTTGGGAAGTGGCCATAATTTGGGTAACTGTTGAGTCATTGTTCTGGTCTTGACACTTGGTCTCCGTCTGCCCCTCTCTTCTCCCCTCCCTCCCCACTCTCCTGGCGACTTTGCGTTCCCAGGAAAGTAAACATTTGCACCCCCTTTCCAGTGCTGCTTCCTCTCCTAACGTGCGCGGGGGGACCCTGTGCCTCTCCGTTTCACAGGCTTTTGGGGGGAGCTCCCCTCGCCCCCGAAAAATGGGCAGTGCTTTCCAAGTCCCATGAGTCATCAAACTCCGGCGACAACGTGGGGATTTGAGGGCGGATTATGTGGATAACCAGGAAAGTCTCAAGGTTAAATTAACAAACCCGCGCCAGCGACAGCTGCGGGTGTCCTCGCCAGGGAAGCTGCCGGGGAAGCTGCCGGTCGCCAACAGGTGCGGGCGAGCACGCAGACCCGGCTCGCGGAGAGCCGCGTCTTAAAACGTTCCCCGGGAGAGTTCGTCTTTGCAAAGCCGCTTCGGCCCAGCCGTTCCGCGTGCTTCTGAACTCCCCGCTCCTGATACAGGTGCATTCGCGCCAGACCCAGCGCGCCACGCTCGGTGGAGGAGGGGGGAATTACCTGGGTTTCCGTTTGGGCGCAGGCGCCCGCGGTGGCTCCCAGCCAGTGGAAAAGCGGAGTGGCCGGGCGTTGACCGCTGACCCCGCTCGCCCCTCGAGGACCGCGGGAGGCAGCCACCGCGACAGGTTCCCGGCGGCGGCTCCGGGGTCCGCGGGGTGGAATCCCGCACCCCCGGGCTGGTCGGTTTCCCGCCGCACCCGAGGCCTCGCGAGGCCACAGGCTGGTCTCCACCCAGCTGCGCCCACGACGGGAGCCCGTCCTCGTCGCCGCCCTAGGCGCGGGTCTGGAGAAATCGGAGATACAAGGCAGCACAGGCCCACTTGTTGCGAGGGAGATGGGGTCGGGGGGGGTGGGCTGGCACGCGTTAAAACAAGTGACCCAACTTCTCCGCGTAGCTTTTGTTTCGTGCTTGTACGGAGCCTGGTCTTCAGCCCCGACTCTCCGGCTTGTGTGACCCCCCGCCTGCCCCATTCCAGGGTCTAAAGGGTGTGTTATTTGTGATCCGATGGGGTATTTACCATCCTGGATGCCCACGGGCCCCTCCCAGCGCCCGTCCCAAAGCTCCGCCCTCGCGCCGATTCTGAGAAGTGGCAGAGAAGCCCCGAACACCCGGGTTGAGAAGGAAACAGACGCGGACGGCGGTGGCTGCGGCAGCCCGCGCGGGGCGTGGGGACCGTGGGCACAGTCCCTCGTTTCCCAGGTCCTGGCGCCCCGCGCGGGTTCTCCGCAAATCCAAGCCCCGAGGAGCTGCGAAAGCCACACCCGGCCGCGGGGGTCGGTACCCCACGGCTCTCAAGACGCAAACGCGGTCCTGACGAGCCCTGCCCCTGCCTGGGGGCGGGTCGGTGCGACGCGAATGCCGAGGGACGGAGCTCGGAAACTCCTCGGGAACCCTGGGGCCCCGGCCAGACCGTCTACCGCCGCGGGGCGGTCGAGGTGCTCGAGGGTTGTCACCTGGCCCCGGGGACCCCGGGAAGCCCCCCTAAACGCTTCCACAGGCTGTAGCGACGACCCGCGGGGAGGCCGGGAGACTCCGATTCTTTCTGCAAATGTTCGTCAGCCTCCCACCACGTGTTCCGCCCGAATGAGAGGCAGATGCAGGATGCTAACGTGTTTCAGATCCTTCTTGGCATAGAAACAGAGGCTGATAAATTCTCCCGGGGGTCAGGAAAAGGCTTGCTTAAAATACGGGGGGGGGCGGGCGGGAATAGAAGTGAGATTATATCATTGGATGTGTTTCAAAAGGTGAAGTAAATTTTCAAATTCTTTTCCATGGAGATAAGACAAATCCCAGAAGCATCAAAGGTAACTTTTGTTGGAATTTATTTACAACCAGAACAAGACCAACGGCCAGAAGGAAAGCGTTTAAGCAGGTCCCACATCCCATGCCTTGGGGTCTGACAGGGGTGGTAGGAAGTAGGGCTTTCTAAGCCAACAGGGCTGGCGACGGAACCGCTGTCCCCGGTTCAAGTCCTTGCTCTGCTGCTCCCTAAGCTGTGCGAGGAGGGCAAGTTAATTAACCTCCCTGTGCCCCTTTATCCCCGTATTAGCTAGATGTGATCTGGCTGTTTCGAGAAGTAAAGGAATCTTTGCAGAGTGCCAAGAACAATGCCAGCACCTACAAAATGCTCAATAAATACAGTATGTGCAAGTACTGAATAGTGTAGAGTATATTATGTAGCACACTACATGGTGGTAATATGATACTGTAGTAATATAGTAACCATACAGTACAGTGAGAGTAATAGAATGTAATTATATATGATATCACTCTTATCTAATTAGATAGTGCTCATGTGCCAGTGTCATTAAGTACTGTGGTCACCACGTGACAGATTCCCGCGGTTCTGCCAAGACAGTTTATTCAAAGTGGGGGACCCAAGTAGCTTGTCCTGGGAGCGCCAGGCCTCTGGGCTCGCATGCTGTCACCCCAGGACTCTGGACATGTCCTCATAGAGGGCAGTGTGGTCTGCTTCCTGGGAGGGAGGCGGGGACAGGCGGTGGGAGAGGTGGCTTAGCTGTCTGAGGTGGCATGTGGACAAGGGACATCCCTTTCCTGATCCCCCCCCCACCCCGGCACTTCCACAACTGGTACTTTAACAGGGTTTGTTCCAAGGGTTTTTATTTACATCCATCTTTTTTCCCACCGCCCTGCACTTTTGCAATGTATAAATCCAACCTCTATTTTACTTAACATCAATGAATTTGAAAGCCTTGGGAGCAAACCAAATAGAAATATTCTTAAATTAATACCAAATAATGTGACATATCTGGCATATACTGTTGTATTTTCCTTCCTAATCTCTTTTTCTTCCTCTCAGCCACCTGGATCCTGCTATCCTCCAAGTATCTTCTCCATGGCCACATATTCTGGAACAGTGACGTGGGGATCCAGGTCACTTCTCTCAGTACAAATGTACCTTTCAAATCGGAAACAGTCATTCATCATTGTCTAGTATGAAACCACCTGGACTGACATCCATTAGGATTCATTTCGTCTGAAGTATCTTAATCCTGGTGTTTCTCCAGTAATTGGCCATTCTCTTTGCTCCTCCTCTTCCTCCTTTTATTCTTTCTTTCTTTTCAGGTTTGGAGCAGTCCTCTCTCTTTCAGGAGATTTTCTTTTCTTTCTGTCTCTAAAACCTTCCATTCTGCTAATACTTCCTTCTTTGTGAGCTCAGAAAGCTGCTTTGATTTCACTCTCCCAGGGTGACCTTCCACTTTCTTCCTGAGTGCCCCAGGGTCTGGCTCTGTCCTCCCGGGTCATCCTCCCCCAGTGAAACTGCACTGTTTGCTCTTCTGAAATTTGGCTCGCTCACCAATCAGAGCAGCAGAGTTCCAGCCACTCTCCCGCCACTGGAAATGTGATCTTGTTCTGAGGTACCAGACATTATCTTTCCTGTGACAGCGACACCTTTTTTGATTCCTTGTGACAGAGCTCCCTGAGAACCTTCTCAACCTGCTTTGGACATGGAGAACTTAGCTCTGGAGATGCTGTGGGGATTCCCTTTCCACATGAGTCTTCTCGCCTCTGCTGCAGCGACACGGTTTCTGTTTTTCTCCTCTGCTAAGTAGCTCCAAAGTCTTGCAAAATTTTGCTGTCAGTCATTTTTGTGACAAGTAAGAACTGCTCTCTTTGGCTGAGCGGTATTCCTGCTTACTGTTCTAAGAAAGTCATGACCTTTACTCAAGTCCCCACTGCAGGGCTATAAACAAGGGAGACCCCCCCAAAAAACCCAGAATTATCTTCTGGAGGTTGGGCCCCTGTGGTACAGGCTTCCCCCACTAGGTGAGTGTTCTAGGAACCCATCTGTAGCAGTGTGCCAGCTGGCATTGTTGTGAGAGGCTGCGTGTGAAAAAATTCAGCTTCAGTGAATTTTTTTTACAGACGCTTTCAACACATTTGCCCATTTCATGATGGGTGATTTACGAGTGCACCTGCCCACACCGCACTGAGTGTTCCGCAGTCTTTGACCCAAAACTACACAGTCCCTGTGCTCCACCCTCCCTATTCACCATATCCCACTCCCGGAGACTTTCGTTTGTTTGTTTGTTTCTCCATGAGAAAGGTCCTCAAAGGGAAACGTTTTGCCGATGTGGAAGAAGTGAAACAAACAAACAGCAGAAGCACTGGAAGACATCAAAATTGATGAGTTCAAAAACTGTTTTGAGCAGTGTAAAAAAGTTTTGACAGGTGTATTGCATCACATGGAGAGACTTTGAAGGTGACAGAAGTTTAAACATGTAGGAATAAATACATGATTTTTCATAAATAAATTCTGGGGTTTCGTGTCCCCCTTTGTTTACTGTTCTCTCCTGATTGGCCCTGCTGGTCTCTTTGCCACTGATCTCACGAAACCACCAACTGAGGAATGACGACTGCTTCTCTAGAATTCTTGGGCTTCTCTGGAAAATTCCTTCCTTTCCCCTTCCCCTTGAGGTAGCGGCAGCTGCCCAGAACCACTCAGGAGGGACAGAAGCCCCCACCCCCACAGTGTGGCGCAGGGTGTATCTAGGCAGGGCCTTCATTTTATTTCAAATAAAAATACAACTTGCAGACGATGAGGACCAAGAAAAAGGTGCTGATCCCACACTGGATTTTTGAGCCACAACCCCAGGAAGGGAGGAGAAGGGGAAGTCTCAGTGCCTTGACTTCCAACAGTGACATCTGCCTTACTCCCAGACGTGGAGAGAGGGATGGCTTCCGGGAAGCCTCTGTCAGTGGGAAGATTCGGTCCCCCATTAGCCCTTCCATAGCCTCAAGGAAGAGTCTTCAGAAAGAAGACAGTAGGAAAGGTCCAACAGATTTGGTCAAGCCCTGAGAGCCACCTCTTTCCGGGCATGGTTCATCTGCAAGTTTTGCTGCCCAAGCTCAGCCGCAGTTTGCCAGACTTCAGAATGCAAAGCTTACACTAATTGCTTACTGCGGTGTTGAATAATACAGTTCCTTCCCTCTGTCTCTTCACCCTTTGCTTTCCTTCACCAAACACACCTGCCTGCTCTCTCTTCTCTTCTGCAGGCTACCTGGCTGAGTGTGTGCAGACTTCCCGGGCTGAAATAGTAGTGCCCGCCCCACCCCAGCATTCCGTAGCTGCTCTCTCCCAGTTTTTCCTCCTTCTAGCTCATCCTCATCCCACAACCAATGCCGGCTGCACTTATCTTCCGTCGGGTGATTTTCTGGGGCATCAGCTCCGCCAGGAGGAAAACTTTGGTGTATTTCAGTCACTGGTGTAGCCCCCGCACTTGGAACAGCAGAGAAGCTCAAATAAGACTGTGAGGAACGAATGAAAGGCCACGCGGTTTGCTCTGGAGCACAGACTGAAGGGGAGCACAGCCTGAAGGCGTGCCCAGCAGACCATTCAATGGAGGAGGAGAGGGTAAGATAAAATAAACAAAACTGTCCCTGAGAAAGGCTTCGAGGGCCAGGTTTGCAGGTGTTTCAAGCCCTGGAGGTAACCAGTGAGCAAGGGTCCTGAGTATCTAATGAGAATTTTCGGAGGTGGTAATGAATGATTGCACAGGAAAATCTCTGGCTCGAAGTGTGCCCAGCGCGGGCCCCAAGGGAGCCGTGGAAAGGAGGGCGATGCTCCTAGCGCCGCTAAAGCCAGGGGTCTGCCGTTCAGGCACTGCGCTAAAGGGAAACCTCAAATTGAGCGGTGGGACTTTCAGCCTGGGGCCGGCTGGGGTGAGGGGAGACTCGGAAAGACCCGCAGGCCCCTGGCGAGCACGGACACAAGGATGCAAGAAGGCGGACCTCCGACGCCAGGCTTCACACAGCATTTATAATTGGGCTGCCAAACCCTGAGGAGCCACTCGGGTTCGAAGTCTTGCTGTCGGGCTCAGAGAGCCCGCGGACAGGGTGGGAATAATTGCCCGATAAAGTTTGGGCCCTGAGTCACTCCTCCTCCCTCTTTGTATTGGTCAGAACCTTTTCAGGGCTCCAGTGGCAGAATCTCAGCCCCGACGGTCCAGGTTGAAGGCACAAAGGAGACAGGCCCTGCTAGGGTGGA
This sequence comes from Micronycteris hirsuta, assembly GCA_004026765.1. NCBI lineage: Eukaryota > Metazoa > Chordata > Mammalia > Chiroptera > Phyllostomidae > Micronycteris > Micronycteris hirsuta. Next base: position 23,359 of record PVJI01001433.1, read on the forward strand.
ATTGGAGGGGTGGGAGGGGAGGGTCCGGGCCTAGAGACACGCTGGCCGAACTGGGAGGAGTGGCCAGAGAAGACCTCCATCCTCAGGGGGCCTGGCCTCAAGGAGCCTGGGTTTAGAGACTCGCTTCTCCATCCAGCTTTCCACGCGAGACCTGGGCGCTTAGAGATTTCCTGGGTTTCTCTGCCAGGGACTGGAGCCCCCAGACCTCCCGCTTGCACTCCCGCTGCACAGTGCACGCGTCATCTTCCTCCCCCGGCGCCTGGGAGGAGTCGGGCCGCCCGCTTGGCTCCTAAGGCTTTCCTACCCCCACCCCACCCCCACCCGTTGCCTGGCCCCGGGGTAAACCGGGTCCCTCCCTACAGTTTGACTGCTCAGGATCGACTTAGGCCCCGAAGAATCGATTTTTGTCCGGCTCCTCCTTGGAACTTCGGAGGAAGGAGGAGGCTGGGGTCGAAAGTAGGCGTGGCGAGGGGCGGCGGGGGTCCGGGCGGGGCCGGCGGAGGAAAGGACCGCGGAGTGTGCACGTGCGAGTCAGCGATGAGATCCGTGCGTACACTGGCGTCGAGTGCCCCAAAGGGGCCGCATGTCAGTGGGGCAGCTTTCCTGGCGCGTCGGGGCTCTGGGAGCCGTCGGGTCGGCGCGCAGCAGGTTCTGGGCCGCGGCACTGCCTCCTGGCGGGGCCCGGAGAGCCGCGTCTCCTCCGGCGGCGACGGTAACGCGGCTCCGGGAAGGTGGACGTCTGGGGACCCGGCGGCTTCCCGGCTCCTCTCCACCTGCGTTCGGGGAACGGACTAGGCTCCAGTACTTTCGCTTTGGGTGCGATTAATGTGAACAGCGCACTGACGGCTGCTAATTAATAAAGATTACGCCCGTTTTGTCGAAATGCCCATCTTAATTAATGGAGAAAAGGGAGCGAAGGGTGATTCATTTGCATTTGGAAAATTCTCTCCCCCGTGCTGGCTTAGCGGTGGAGGTGGCCGCTGGGACCCAGGACTAATTGGCCACCGCTGGGCTGAGGCGTCCTTGTTCCAGATGGAAGTGTCCCGCATCCTGTCCTCCTCGCTTGGCAGTCTCCGCGACCTACTCCCTGAGACTCGTCCCCCACCCCGCCTCCGTCTGCAACTACCCTAGCTCCGGTGGGCCTCTCTCCCCTCCAGGGACGCTGCGGGACGTGCCGGACTGCTCCGTCTCTCATCCCTCCCCCTTCGGCTTCCTGCCTCCGACTGCTCTGACCCAGAGGGGAGCCCCCGGAGGCCAGATCACCCCTCCCTGGGCTCAAACGGGGCTCGGGTCCGTGCTCTTGGGGACGGAGAAACCTACACCCTCCATGTGAATGTGTCTGCGGATAGATAATTGTGCATCTGTTTGGCTGTGTATGTCTGTGCACGGAGGGCCAGGTGTCGGCCTGTGAGAATGTGTGTGTGAAGGCGCCCGACTGTGCATGTCCCCGTGTGGGTCCTTGGTGCATGTATCTAAGCGCGGGAGTGGTGCGTTTTGCTTCAATACCACCCCTTCTCCCGCCTGACTGTTCACCTGCTGCGGCCGAGGAAGCCTATCTGTTGAGCATGGACGCAGCAAACACCTTTGCTTTAGCGGAAGACTCTTCCCTATCCCCTGTGGGGGGAGCAAGTGCGTCCCACCCGGCAGGGGCTGGGCGTCAAGAGGGGGGAGGCCGAGTGGCCGCGGGGAAGGCCCAAGAATTGGGAAGCGGCTTCAAAGGTTTCGGTAACGACTTTTCAGCCTTTATTTATGCCCCTATTAATACAGTATCCATCATGTAGATATCGATCTTTATCCTTTAAACTGATACGCTGGGAATCAATTAGCCATGCAGATTACATTTCCTACATATCCAAATGTTAATCTTTCAGACTCTGGGCCAGTGATATATATTTTTGCAGGCAGATAGTATTCGGTTTCGTTTAGAAATGAAGAGAGAGAGAGAGAAAAGACTCTCTGAAGCTCATTTCTCTTGGGGCTACTTGTCTTAACTCTTGGCCACGGGCTGGGCGTTGGGTCGCTCACGGAGTTTTCTGGGGAAATAGAAGTACAGCCGACAGGGTGAACTGCGTGCAAGGCCACCGAGAGGACCCGAAACAGCTTTCCGAGGGCGCCCCAGGCCGCGGGTGAGCGCCGGGTCTGCACTTCTGTCCCTGGCTCCCTCCAGCTTCGGCCACCTCGGCTGGCCAGCTTCTTTCCATCGCTTTTGGCTTTGGAGATGGTCAGTGTAAATCTTTTCAGATTTCCCCCTCCCAGTTCTCTGTCTCCAAATTTCTCAATCCAAACTATTCTCCCGCTCCTCACCGCCAAATCCAAGGCTAGTGTAAAGTTTAATCTCCAGAAAGAGAAACTTTGTTGAAAGGAAATTGATGTTTCCCCGGGAAAAGGAGATGGAGAGAAAGTGTAAGATGGAGGAAGGAACTTAACGCAATTCAGTTCTAGACATTGGAAGGGCTGAAGTGCCCCGTGAGTTTGCTGTTCTCTCGCTCTCTCTTCTCTTCTCCTTCCCACCCCCTCCTCTCTTCCTCTTTCTAAGGCTGGGGGGCGGGGGTGGTCAGGAGAGGATGTGTCCCAGGGCACGGGGTCCCTCCTCTACACTCCGCACGTGGGCTCCCGGGGCCCGGCCAACCCGACTAGTCCCGGGTAGACCCGAGTCAGGGAGCGCGCCACGCTCTTCCCAATACCGTCTTCCTGTCCTTCACCTGAGCTGCTCGGCTCGGGCGGCATCCCGCCCGCTGAGCTCGAGAAGAGCCAGCCTCCCTCACTCCCCCCACCTGTTGCATTCACTCGGCTGCTTTGGCGCGCAGTCTCTGGCTCTGGCGTACTTTTAAAAGCACGCGGGCCAGTGGTCTTGGGCTCACTCAAGGCTTTGCCGCCTTAGGCTCTCAGGACCCGCCTCCCATCCGTCCTTCTAAAACACACTCCACAGAGAAAAGTCCCGCAGGGTTGAAGGGAATCAGGCGGGGCAGGGCGGGGGCTCCAGGCGCCGAGTTCGTGCACTAGAAAGTGTGGAGTCGGAGGGAGACCTGGCCTGATTCAAGCAAAAGGCCTGCTAGCTTTCCCCCACCTCCGTTCACTCCAGTCCCCAAACTCCCAGGGCCTCGGGAGGGGAACCCACAGTCGGGGCTTTTGTGTCCAAGAACGGGGCCAGACATCCTGAGGCAGAAGTTCCTGGAGTGGTCATTTGCCTTCCTTCTTGCTCCAGACATTAGGGAAACCCAACAGACCCTCTCACTTTCCCCGGCATTCCTGTCCAAGCCTCCCAACTTCGCTCCTGCCTCCACTCTGATTGCTGTTTCCCCAAGGCCAGGTGCCCCCAATACCAGCCAGTTCTTCCCTCCCAGACCCCCCAATCCTTAACCCCCCTCAAGTACCATGTAAGCTCACACCTATACACTAGCTAGCAGAGCAGTTACCAAATTTCCCTCGTGGAGTCTTACCAAGTTGGGGAGAACATTTTTTGAAGATTAGAGAAGACTTACTCTAATTTTTTTATGAGCCACTTTTTCTTTCTATGAGCAAAGATCTGGGCTTTGCCGTCTTGTCTTCCTTATTTGCATAAATTATTTTATTTTATTTTTTGCAGAACCAAATGAACGTCTGTAAGGTGACAAGTTGTCCTGATAGTCATTCTCTTCCTCTCTCCCTGCCTTTTAACAAAAAATTTTCCATCTCTCTTCCTCCCCTCCCGTCTTTTCCCTTTCCTGCTTTTACTTCGTCCTGTTTTCTTCCCACAAACCACATGTTCTTTATTGAGAATCCTCACACGCTCTCGCCCGTCCCCCAGCGGCAGGGGCACCGCAGGGGCAAAGCCACCGCTGCGGGCCTCACACCACAGTTGCGTGCGGCGCCCGTGCCCTCATCCGGTCCCTAAATCCGATCTCATCCCTTCGTCCCGGCTGGTTTTCCCATGAGGAGAACAGCGGCGCCAAAGCTTTTGACAAGTAACTGCGGGTGCCTAATGCAGGTCGCCGCGCCAGGCTGCGACGTGCGGCGGACTGAACCCGCGCAGTCACCGGTCCGGTGTCCTCGCCTCCAGCCACGAGGCGCGCGGTCAAGGACCTGGCCTTTAGATTTCCTCCCGTAAACAACGGGGAAGCCTTTCTCCGGAACTGAGGGTTTCCTGGTTTCTTGGTGTTGGTTCAAACTGCGGACCGTTTCTTGATAGTGATGCCTGGGACCAGGCAGGCGGCCAGGCGGGTCAAGCCTCCAGATGGGGGTGAGGAGGGCGCCTGGGTGGCAGGAGCAGTTACCCCCCTGGGTTAGAGACATTATTTTACACAGATGATAATTTCCTCTTAAGGCCTGTGTCCGGCTGCAAATGATGTCATTTCTTAGAGACCAGAGATGTCCATACGACACGAGACATTTGTTCCCCGGCTCCCACAGTCGTGGGAGTGTGCGCTGAAGGATGTCACGCGGCCCAAGCTGACACCCCTCCCCCGCGATTGGACTGCATCCAAACCCGCGAAGAAGGAGGACCTTCAAGTAAAGGAGGCATGACCGCCCCCACCGCACGCTTGCACAGGCAGCCGCTGTGTATTTCACCTGCAGTGCCTCCGGCGGGGGGGGAGGGGGCAGAGGAGGCAGTGGCGAGTTACGTTCCCTTTTCAAAATTAAATGATCCCACTTTTGTCCTCAAAACTCCAGTTTCCTTCTGCGCGTGCACGGAGCGGGGTGGAAAGCGCCGCGCATTCACAGAACGGTCGTAGAGCCCCTCCGGCTGCGTCCTGGGTCATTTGTCCACGTGGAGAAGCGCTGCCTACCAAACTCAGGTTCGGGGAGGCAGACACAGGCGCTCTCGCCTTCCGAGCCCACTACCGGGCCACTCTTCCGCCACTTAGTGCCCGTATCGTGGCCAGATTTGGCACGGGGACTTTGTGGCTCCCAGGCTCCCGGCAGGGGAAAGGGGGCCGGGTGGAGAATCCCTTCCTGCTCAAGGGAGTTAGGGACAGGGGGTGTCTTTGGCTTCCAGGGAGACTTCGGAAAGAAGTAAGGGAGGTCCAAGCTTCGGAGATAGGGAAGGTGTGACTTGACTGTAGAATCCGGGGTGCGTTCTTCAAAACCAATCTGGGAAATCCGGGACCACCCTGCGCTCCCGCGACCTGTCGCGCTGCGCGGCACCCCGGCTGGCTCTGGGCCTAGTCTGGCGTGGCTTCGAAAGGCGCCACTGGCCAGCGAGCCTCAGCCAACATCGCTGTCCTGGCCTTCTCTGGTCAAACCTCAAGGACACCAGCCTCGGGGAATTTGAACTCCTGAGGTCTTTGGAAGTAGACAGGCAGCCGTACCCGCCCAGCTGCTGGGTCTTGGGGTCCTCTGGCCGGTGCCCATGCCGGGTGGAAAAGGGCCGAGCTAACCCTGTGGTTAGTATAAACCGCAAAGCCTCCGTCAGGGGAGAGGCTGGGAAGCAGAGAACCCCGGAGCTGCAGGCCCCCAACCCCCACACGCCCTCGAGGCCTCCATCCGCACGGTTTTATAGCAAGTGGTGGTCGGCGTATGGATGCTTGTACGCAAGATCCAGGCCTACCGCTAGTACCTCCATTCAAAGGTCCTCCCGGCTCTAGCGCATCGGCAATGACGCGCCAACCGGGAGAAGGAGTCTGTAGCATGCGCGCCCCTTCCCGGGCCTGCCGGCTCTAGGCAGAGGGAATGCTTTGGGGAGAGCGCCCGGAGGGCCCGAAAACAAGAAGCCATAGGCAAAATAAATAAATTAATTAAATAAAATAATATAAGATGAGACTCAATTCCCGGCATTCTTTAACCGCTTGCTGCCCTCCTAGGTTCTTTTTAGCCACAACTTGAAGTTCCTTTTACCCTCTTGAAATACACTTTCGGTACTTCCCTCCTCCCAACAATTACTGCTGACCCCAGAAAGTGCTCTGTCTGCTTCACTCAAAACTTTTGGAGACAGAAAACTTGGAAAAAGTCCAGCTCCCCAGAATGCGATCCCTGAGAACGGGCTTAAGGAACAAGGACACAGACTGCAGTGGCCCCGTGAGAGCAAAAAGGTAATGAGACAGTTTTCCCCTCAACACGTTGACTCATTTTCTATAAAGCCAGGTTGAACAGAACTCCACTCTAAGCAACACTTCTCCTCTGTAGGATGCTTCAGATGGGGCACTGTGCAAGCACAGTCAGGGATGTCCAGAATTTTTCGCATGTCTCCAGAGGCCTGTCTTGGCTACTCTTAGGTCAAGCAAGTCTTTTGACATGGAGCACAGACCAGAGCTTCCTGCTTTTCCCATTTGTGAGTGTTTTTGAAGGGCCAACTTGAAGACTGTTGAGCGGCCATATTTCACCCCCCCCCCTTCTTGTCTTCTGAGTTTGCCTTAATGAGGGTGTTGGGAGCCCGAGTTCACGTAAAAACTGTCAAAGGAGTTGGGGGGAAGGGAGAACGGGAAAAGAGAGGGGTGGAGACCTCCAGAGCAGGAAAAATGCAAAAATTGTAAAAGTAAAAGGGGGAATTTGAAGCCCAGAAGTCATTGTTTCCTTTATTTCAAAGGGAAAAACCTGCCCGATTCTCATCCTTTTGATTGATTAAGGCCCTGAATACCTCACAGCCCTGGAGTGACAGTCCCTGAATAGACTCGAGCGAATAAAGCGCGGTGCAGAGCGCGGGGCTGGCACTGGGGGTGTGAAGGAGGCGAGCTTGCTGGCACTTACCAAGTTATAAATAAAAGGCCATGCACAATGTACCTTCTCTAAGTACAGACAGTCTTTACAACACTCCTGGCGTCATATCCTGCTGGGGACACTTCAGCTCCTAGCCAAGACTTCGCTCCTTTTATTTTTCCAGCAGTTTAGTCTGAATACCATAATAAATTCCTGAGAACAAACGCTGCAGCCGGGCAAAACCTTAACATATAGACGCATCTCTGCCAGCGCGTTGGGATCTATACATCGAGATTTAGAGCTGGGGCTGCACAGATTGGATTTTTCAATCAAGAAGAGGAGACAGTTTTCTTCCCCTCCCCTCCCCAGCCTTCAACTAGCAGGCCCCGGGCCTCCCCACGTCTGCTCGGGCTTCACAGTACCCCTGCCTGGAGACTGAGAAGGACAAAAGAACTGATCGGGACAGCCTGGACTCCTCCTGGGAGGAACCCGGCGGAGGGTCCCCTTAACAAGCCTAGGCCAGAGGGGCATTGACCAGAGGGAGGAAGGTTACGGATGTCTCTGGGTTCCCAATGCCTTCGCATGGAATTGCGCCCCCTCCAGTGGCAGTAAGCCAAGAAAAGTGTGTGTGTGTGTGTGTGTGTGTGTGTGTGTGTGTGAGAGAGAGAGAGAGAGAGAGAGAGAGAGAGAGAGCCACAGATAGAAAAACGTAGACATAGACGCCCAGAGAGGAATAGCATCAGAGACAGAGATACGGAAAGAGACCAAGAGACAGAGCAGTAGTCAGGCAAGGAGAGAAACACGAAGTGCACAGTGACAAACAGAGAGACAGGGACCCTTCTCTACTCTAAGCAGCTGTCGTCTCCCTCGGGCTCTCTCTCCCGGTTTCTACGAGTCTTTCCTTGTCTCCTGGGGAAAGGGAGCAGCGCAGGTCCCTCTGGGGCCGGTGGAGGCCTAGGCGCCGCCGGGGATGGGAAGAGAAAGTGGCCGCTGTCGCCCAATCAGCGCGTGTCTCCGCCACCCGGGACGGTCTCCCCGTCGGCCAATCGCAGCTCAGGGCTCCTGACCAAGCTTTGGGTGAAAGAACTAATAAATGCTCCAGAGCCCGGATCCCCGCACTCGCTGTCACGACGGGAGGAGACTCCGGCCGGCCACGCTCCCGGCCCCACGCCCCTCCCCGGCTCGTTGTGGCGCGCTGAGACCCTTCCCCAGCGCCCCAAGCCACGGGGCCACTCGCCTAGACTCCTACCAAACTTTTCCGCCCTGGGCTCGCCATCCTGGACTCAGGGGCCTCCCAGCCTGGTTCCACCTCAAGTTTCTCCCTGGACTAGAAGCGAAGAGTCCTCCTCCCCGCGGCCCTCCCTTGTCTCCAGCCTTTTTGGGGAGGGGCTCCCCACGGTCTGGGGAGTTCCCGAGGGTCACCAGCGCCGCGCTTGCCTTTCTAAATCGCCTTCGTCTGAATATAATTTCCAAGCGAAGCTGCTCCCAGGATGACCACGCTGGCTGGAGCTGTACCCAGGATGATGCGACCCGGCCCGGGGCAGAACTATCCGCGCAGCGGGTTCCCGCTGGAAGGTAAGCGAGGGCCTCGGCGGCGCCCGGAGCCCCAGACTGGGCCCGGGCTACTCCGCCCAACCGTAATCTCCGAAGGCTCCTTCGGCGCTGCCAGGGACAGCCTTGCCTGGGCACCCTCGCCCCGGGAGGGAAGTCAGGGCGAGATCCACAGCCGATTTTCTCTCTGCAAACTCAGCGCGGTTCTCTCGAAAAAGCCGATGCAGTTTGGCGGCCAGGCCTGCTGCAGGCGGGTCCACCGAGCGCGGTGGGCAAGGGAAAAATCAGCCTCTGATCACCAGAAAGAAACTTCCCCGCATGTTGTGCCCCCGAAGTTGTCTCAGCATTGCCCTGGCGTTTCCCGTATTTGCTAAACTCTTGCTAAGTTGCGGAAGAATTTTCTTGCCAGCGCAAAGTTGTGAAAGCGAGGCCTGCGATCTCGCGCTTGGGATTTTTAGTATTCATTAATTATTTAGAGTTTCATTCTTCTTAAGTGGCATCTTGAAATTTCCATAACCCATTTGGGAAACTGCCTTTCAGTCAGGTTGCTGGGCTGGTCATCCCCGGGACGCAGGGCGTTTTGCAAGCCCAGACGTTTCTGACAGTTTGAGAGGTTGGGGCGCCCCAGGGGGGTGCAGGTTCCGTAGCTCCTGCCGTTCGCCCTCGGTCCAGAGTGGAATGTAATCCCCAGAGCGTGGCTGGAGGCAAGGGGGCCTGTGAACACATCCAGCTGTCTCCCTGTCCCGAGATGTAACAGGTGACAGGCACTGCCACCTGCGGCCCCCTCTCAGGACTCTCTTTGATCCTTGGCTGCTGCACTCTCAGCTGAAAACCCCAAAGGCTGCCAGCCCCTCCAGGTCCCTTAGAAACCAGGTCTCCTGCGGGAGTAGCCCTGGTTGGACAGAGTTTAGTGCGAGCAGAGTTCCAGAAGGCCGCAGCCTGGGCGAACTTCCGAGGACTGGGAGGCTGTTTCCTGAGCCAGATGCACTTTGTGCCAGCCACAGGGTCGCTGGGGTTCCCCGGAGTTGCCACCTTACCTGGGCAGGAAGGGAAGACAGCTTCTCTTGGACAAGTGATTTTGTCCTGGTTGTCCCCTTCACGCAGTATTATGGGGTCCTGAGTGGCTTACTACTTTGAATAAATGTGATTGAGCAGGGGTCTGGGGCTGGGAGCTGAATGTGAGCAGTGGAGGTGCCCAAGCTGTAACCTTCGGATTGGTCAATACAGTGCGAAGTTAGGTGGGCTCATCTTTCCAGTTGCTTCCCTCAGTTCCCCTGAAATGACTTTCCCTTCGCCTCTCTTTTCACTTCTGCCCCCAGTATCCACGCCCCTCGGCCAGGGCCGAGTCAACCAGCTTGGCGGCGTCTTTATCAACGGCAGGCCGCTGCCCAACCATATCCGCCACAAGATCGTGGAGATGGCCCACCACGGCATCCGGCCCTGCGTCATCTCCCGCCAGCTGCGCGTGTCCCACGGCTGTGTCTCTAAGATCCTGTGCAGGTACCAGGAGACGGGCTCCATCCGTCCCGGTGCCATCGGCGGCAGCAAGCCCAAGGTGAGTGAGTGCGCCGGCTCTGGAGACTTCTGAGCCTGCTGTCTGGGGTGAGGGAAGAGCAGGCTCGGGGAAAGGACTGCGACCTGGGGCTTTTCAAGGAATGATTTTTCAATTTGGGGGAGGGTGTGTGTCGCCGGTGTGGGGGTACTTAGTTGCTGCCTAAGCTGAGGTTCCTTGATAAGCTCCAAGGAAAAACTCCAGCCCTTTTGTAAAGAAGAGACAGTATATTTTTTATTGCCCTGAACCCTGTAATTCCTCAGCACATTATTTTAATAGGCAAACAACAAACTGCATGCGTCCACCTGTTGCTGGTTTCTTCTCCGAGTGTGTCCTTAGCTTCCACCCACTGCACCTTAATTTACAAAACTAATCTAAGGAGACATTTCTGCTTAAAAAAAAAAAATGGTTTCTCTCCCAACTCCTGTCCGCAATCTCTTCCAGTCCAAATTGTCTTCAAAGAGCCAAACTGGATTATTTGTTTTCTTTGAAAGGAGCCAATGACTTGGTTTTAAAAAAGCAGTTTGGTGCTACACTCAACTTATTTCGGTTCCATTTTAAAAAAGAAAAAAGAGAGTCTCACTGTCTAGGGCTAAGTGGGAAGGGGTTACACCAGGGCTACCTTTTCTCCTCGATGTGGGCAAAATGCAATATAATTTTCTAGTTGCCCCAGGGCAAAATCAAAAGGAGGGTTCTGGTCAGCTTAAGACTCCTGAACACCCTGCATGCCTCCCCCCTCCTCAATGCCCTTTGTAACCTCTCTAAGAATCTCTGGAAACTCTTTTAATTGGAAAAAAAAATTAAGAGCCAGTTTCTCAAATTATCCCCATTTGTTATCCAATCTAATTTTTGAAAACTTAGATATTTGCCTTCTGCATTTCATTTTGCTCTTCATTCAGCTAAAATCTTGTGCTCCTTTGGAGAGGCAAAAGTTGCAGATCCAACTTGATTTCTCTGCTTCTCTTCCAAGCATTTTTTTAGTTTCATTTTCGTGTTGATTTTGCGTAAGGAATTGCCCTGCCATATTTCCAGGGATCAGAAAGTGCACCCCACTTTTTCATTTATCCAGATTGTAGGAGCTTATCAGAGGAGGGGAGGGTCTCCAGGTTGCTTCAGGGTATGATGACTTTATGTCTGGCTCTAACTAAAAATAAACTGCCTTAGAGAATCGGGATCCTTTTGCTAACAAGGAGAACCTTCCCAGGGAGTGCAGGAAGGCGCCTTCGGCTCTGCTCGTAGGCGGTGGGGCCACCACATCTGGCCCAGAGGACTGGGTACCACACCTGCCCGCTTTTTCTCTTAAAGCAGGTGACAACGCCTGACGTGGAGAAGAAAATTGAGGAATACAAAAGAGAGAACCCAGGCATGTTCAGCTGGGAAATCCGAGACAAATTACTCAAAGATGCGGTCTGTGATCGAAACACCGTGCCTTCAGGTATCAGGCTCATTAATGTCTTCCCCAGGCCAGGCCATAAATCGCTATTTCTCTGGCGGGTCATTTAAGCTATAATCACCCCAATGATCGATCTGGGCCATCGGGAGTCGGCTTCTCCCAGGGCCCTGAAATATTCAGGAACCAGTGTTTTATGGAGAGAGCGTTGAGCTGCTTGTCCTGGGGTTGAGACCGCCGCGGAGGGCTCCCCAAAGAGGATTTCTGTCCAGGAAACAGGACAGGAAACGAGAGGCGCAGGCCAAGCCTTTATTAATATTGACGGTCCCTTTTAAAGAGAAACAAATGTTTTGGTAACCCCAACTGAAGGGAGATGCGCCCGGGCCGCCGAGGCTCTCCGGTGTCCGCCGAGGAGGGGAGGCTCCGCGCGGGCCTGCAGGGCCCCCGAGGGTCCCAGGGACCATCCGGCGCCCTGCGGCAGCCGTGGGTGGCGCAGGGAGAAGAGGGGCCAGCGCATGCCGAGAGCGAGGGCGCGCAAGAGAGTTTGTTTTCAATTAAAAGGAAACTCCCTTTCCCCCCACTGAGCGAACGAGATATTTCAGAGCATGGATTTGTTTACCACACTGGAATCTGGAAAAAATAAATGGGGGGGGGAGTGCATTTTCTTTTGATTTTTACAATAGGAAACGGTTCTGCAGTTGAAATTGAAACCCTTTATAGATTTAGGAAAAAAAAGTTGAATTGTAGGGGAAGGGTCCGCTGCGGGCCTTCCTCCCTGAACGGGAACGCTGGGCCCGCCCAATGCCTTCAGGTGGTGGTGGCGGAGGGGGGTGGAGGGTGGGCTGGCGGGAGGATTCTCTAAGATTGGAGACCTGGAGCCCCTTCCGTAGAGTCGAGAAGAAAACGCTTCCTGCTGGGAGAGGGGACAGAAACGGCGGTTCCTGGCCCTCACTTAGAGGTGCGAGCTTCCCAGGCTCCAGTCTCCCCTTTTCTAGATGTTGATTGTGGGGGTGGGGTGGGTTTGAAGAGAGGCTGAGGGAGCGATCGACAGATGTGGAGGCCTCGGGAAGCAGGAGGCGACAGAAGTGAGCTGTGCGGGGCCGCGGCCGCGGCCGCAGGGCGCGGCCTGGAGGTGGGGGCTCCCTCCTGCCTGGCCCTGCACTTCTCAGTCGTTTGCACTCCCTGCCTCCTCCCACCCCCAGTGAGTTCCATCAGCCGAATCTTGAGGAGTAAATTTGGGAAGGGCGAGGAGGAGGAGGTCGACCTGGAGAGGAAGGAGGCAGAAGAGAGCGAAAAGAAGGCGAAACACAGCATCGACGGCATCCTGAGCGAGCGAGGTAAGCGGCGGCGCGCTGAGGGCCCGCGCCTGGCAGGACAGGCGCTGGGAGCCGGGGGTCAGCCCTGCCCCGCTCCGGTCGAGGTCTCGCGCCTACCCTCTGCAACCGGGTAAGAGCTTTCTAGTGAGAGACGCACTTGCACAAAAATCTCTGTTCTGTTCCCTTTCCCTATCTCATACATCTTTCTTCCGCATCGCTTCCAGCCTCGGGAGTCCAGAGCTTTGAACTGTGTTTTAGGTGCGGGGCCTTGCCTTCGGGAGCACGGGACTGGGCGGCCCGAGCGGTTGGGGAGAGACAGTGTGTGATCCTCCCGAGGTTGAGGGAACGCCTGTGCCCTCGGGAAAAACCCAGATCGCCAGAGTTTTCCACGTCGGACGAGGGAGGAGTCGGGGGTGGGGGGAGACAGAGACAGAAGTGTTGAAAGGCATTGGGCCCTCCAAGTTGCCTCACGTGGACTACCCTATAAGCGTATGTGTAAGTCGGCTACCTTTTCTTGGTTTTAAATCGGTTTTTCAAATGTGATGGGGTTTGATTGGTGTGTGTCTGGAAGTGAAAACAGCCTAAGTGCTGGGTTACACCTGAGGGATCTGGGTTTTGAACCCGCAGTGCAGGTGCCTCTCTGCCCAAGGGTGCAGACCACCCACTCTTTGTTGGCTGCCACCTGTCAGCATCAAGAGAAAATCTCTCCCTCAGAACCCGGAGTTCAGCCTGCCTCCTTTTTACACGCTGTGGGTCATCTTCAGACTCTAAAGGTACCCGCCCCCCCCCCAAGGAAAGTCAACATCTTGTTGAACCAGGAAGGGGTGACTGTACCAAGGAGGACTCTCAGTAGATTTGCACCTCAGCAATTTTGGCTTGGGGGATGGTTACACCTCTTCAAATTTGCAAAGAATCCTAGTCCCTGGGTCTCCCTCATTCGGGCCGGATTTTGTAGGGCTGAGATGTGAGTTGCCATAGAAGGTGACTCTTCAGGTGGGCTTGGAGCGATCACACACTGTGACGAGCGGGGTCTGTGGCCCTTATCCCTACAGGACCATGGATGGTCCTTTCTTTTACCTTCCTTGCCCAACCCCTGGGCAGGCCCATGGGCTTTAGAAACCAGTGAAAAATCTTTAGAAACACAGCCTCAAAAGGACGCTTAGATTTAGATGTTACAAATCCAAATGGCTGACTTCAGGGGTAAACAGAAGCCTAGATGCTCTGGCACACACAGGCAATCAAAAAAAAAACAAAAACAAAAAAAAAAAAACAAACCAGAAACAAAACCCACCAAAACTCACGGCAGATTGCTTCCCTTGCTTTAAAGCATGGGTCTCACATGGTCTCAGTCTAAGCCCCTCCTTTCAGAGGGGTGCGTTCCTTTCCTAGCCTCTGAGAAGACACCAGTTTCATTCCAGGCCTAGATACAGCATGGAGGTGCTGGGGAGGGAGAAAAGCGAGAAATCAGCCAACCCCAAAACCAATGAGCCATTTCGGGCATCGGGGCCAGGAGCCCAGAGAGTCCCAGAGGCTTGAGAAGAATGCGCGGGAGGCACGGCTTTGCTACTTGTTACCGGAGGTGCCCAGCGCGGCAGATCGGAGGCTCCCTCACAGCACAGGCAACCAAGGCCCAGGAGACAAAACGCCCCAAATGAGCTGGTCAAACATTTGTACAACTTTTCCAGCTTTTACAAAGAAGGCCTTCTCTACACAATCTACACTTGGAGATGAACTTGGGAGACAAAGCCTGGAGAGTCCATTGAAACTCACACTTTAGCTCGGCCCAGACAAAGCTCTGGCTCGCAGCAGCTTGATGTGAACAAAGGAAGGCAACCTTTTTATAATTCAAGGAGAAAAGAAGAGAAAACAGCCCCACAAAGGGCCACGAATAGACATTATGGGCTTGCAATGAGGGATGAATTATTCAATGAGCCCCAATAGTGCTGCGCCAGGAAGTTTTATGGACTCTCCAGCGTGGAAAAAGTGGCCATTTCACCTACAAAATGTTTCTAGTCTTTTGGGCCGTCTAGCTGGAACGGCTGCCATTCAAGGGCAATTGCTACCATTTTAAAAATCTGAGTATTCTTCCCAGCGGGAGCTGTACCGTTGAAAACACACACGCACACACCTCGGAAGCTCAAGCCTAATTTAATTTGGGGTTGTCAAGGATGATGCAGCGTCAGTCTCTCCAGCGCCTCTAGCTCTCTTTCCAGGTGAACCCTGGAGGGCAAGAGGGGCCCAAAGAAAGGAGAGGGAAGAGTAGTTTGAAGGGAAGTTTAGAAACCTCAAAAAATTCCCTCTGTTGTTTGAGCATCAAACGTCACAGGTCACCACGTTTGTAAAATAGAATGGATGTTGATCGAGACCTCTGAGCGCCCTGGCGGAAGAGCAGAAGGGGCCTTTAGGTGCCCTGAGCAGGACGGTGCGCTCGCTCTGGAGGTTCCAGCTTCCTTGTGGACCCGGAGGTGCTGCTGCAGCTGACTTTCCAGGGGACGTCTTTCCGCTTGTCTGACACAGGGGAGAGGCACTCTGCAAGAGGTCAGAACCAACCTCGTTCTTCTTCCCAGGGTCTTGCTCTTTCCCAAGATGGCCCCTTTCACTTCCCCAACTTTCCCTCGTCCCTCGCCCAATCCAAGAGCAGCTCAGCAGGCGGAC
This sequence comes from Micronycteris hirsuta, assembly GCA_004026765.1. Classification (NCBI taxonomy): domain Eukaryota; kingdom Metazoa; phylum Chordata; class Mammalia; order Chiroptera; family Phyllostomidae; genus Micronycteris; species Micronycteris hirsuta. The sequence goes on from PVJI01001433.1 coordinate 38,435, forward strand.
CCGGTACCCTCAGGCCTGTGCGCCCCTGCTGGGTCCATTCTTCCAACTTCTTTTCGGGTGGAAGGGTTGCGCAGCCAGGGAACACCCAGCTCCCCACCGCCCAGCCCTTAGCTGGCAAGGAGGCCCAAGCAGCAGCAGTCCGAGAAGCCAAGTCCCGGTCGCAGCACCGGGGGCTGCGGGTACGGCCCGCTCTGCGGCCGCTCAATGGGCGCCTCTGTTCCTCCCCGCCCGCGGGCGCCGCCACAATGGGCCGGCCCCCACTCCTGCGCCCTGCGCCAAAGCGCCGCGCCGCCCCCTCCCTCACGCTCCCGCCGGCTTGCAGCTTAGCTCGCAGGGCTGCAGCCGACTCAATTGCCTCCTTTATGTCCTTCTCACTTTCATCTAGACACAGCCCGCCCCCTCCTCTTTTTTTTTCTCTCCCTTGCCTGAGGCTCACATTAGTGAAATTTCTGCAACCTCTCCCCACTTTTTTTTTTCTTATTTTAAAGAAAGCCCTGAACACAAAGCAGTGACTAATCAATAGAAACTGCTCCTTCATCTCCCCCTCCTTCTCCTCCTCCTCCTGCTCCTCTTCTTACTCCTCCTCCTTCGGAGTGACGCTTTTCCTGTTTGTGAGTTTTGGGAAACATTTTTACCCTGTTCCGTAATGGAATCAGAGGACAGATGAGGACTGTAAATGGACACGCGACTGCAAGACCGTCGCTTAAATATTTAGATGCAACGTTACAATCACTGACTTGTTGCAGCGTCTTTGAAGTGGCGCTCGAGGGTGCAGGGGGAGAGAGGCCAGAGCGCCAAATTGATGTTTTGATTGGGGCTGGAGATACACTTTCACAGGACTTTCCCCCTTTTTACAATCACCAGTGAGCGTGGGAGTTTTTGCAACAATTTCAAAGGTTGATGTAAGAGACCCCCAAGCATAGGTCGGTTGGGGCTCATATACTCCTTTCATATCTCTCCCTTCCTTTCTGACATTTATGAAAAACAGTGCTACTCCTTTTTTTTTTACTTGACAAAGTTAAAATGACAAAAGTTTTGCTTAAGTGCCCTCCTGTTTTGTTTGTAAACTTGAGCTCTTCTAAGATCCACGAGATGAGACCCACGCCTGCTTTCCAGTGGGGCGTAAGATAACGCCATTAAAAACGCAGAAAAGTTGTAAAGGCTCTTGAAGGACTATTTCATTTCCAGTGGAATCGTGAAATGAGCACTTGATTATCGGCGCAGTGCCTCTAAAATCGAGAGGAGCCGAAGGCCGTTTCTTCCCCCCGAGCTGGCAGGCGAGGACGTTTTGGCGCGAGGCGAGGGGCGAGCGGACGGACTTTCCCGCAGATGAAAGTCGTGGGGTGCACGGTCTTGGGTGTGTGGCCTCGGAGCCTTTATTACAGTGGGCAGCCCACTCTCCAAGGTCATTTGTCAGAATCACGAATTTGACCCCCACATCAACTCTGTAAATAACATGTTTTCCGAAGTCCTTTGCCACGCTCAACAACACACCTAAAACTACGTGGGTAGCACTAGAACTGGGTTTACACTAGAACGCCACCCCGCATTCTGTCCGAGAACGTGGCGGTCGGGACGTTCCCGGTGGAACGATCGGAAAGGAAGCAGCAGCGTTTGGGTTTCGGCGTTCCTCGTTCTCGTGTTTGTTTTGTCGGGGTTTGCGTGCTGTATGTTTACGTTCTAGCTTCACTGAAAACGTGCCGATTTTCTCCGTAGTGCTTGACATCGTATGTTTATTTGGGGGCTTGATTTGATCGCTGATCGCGCCGGAACGGGGACGGAGGTGTTTCGCGTGCGTAATGATCACCGAAGGGTTATTTAGGAGTCCCCAGGGCTGCGCAATAAAACTCGCCGGGGCGGCGAGGCGGAACCAGGGGGCGCGCCCGGGTTCGGGGCAGCGCGGTGCGCGCAATCAGTCAGGTGGACGCAGGGGTGGCCACTGAAGCCCGCGTCACCGTCCACGAACACGCGTATCTTGAGGACACACACACACACACACACACATCCTTCCTAGCCATGCGGTTAAATGTGTAAGTTGTGCACAAGTAAATAATAGCCCGTGAACATAAAAAGCCACAACATCAACAAGCACACAAAGGATGCGAGAGCGAGGGTGGCCAGGTCTGGGCCCGAGAAGGTGCTGTTCGGTGAGGTCTCCCTCAGGTGCCTTCTTTCTGCGGGTAAAGAAAGATTACAGAACCATTAAGAATGTGGATAGAGAACTAACAAGACCCTAAAAGGCAATTAAGCAGTCAGTTTAATGCCTTATCTCACTGGTTGCTCTGGGGTTGTTTTACAACTAGGAATTAAAATCTGAAAAGGAAGTTTTCAGCAGCTCTGGCCAAATATTGATTAAGTAGCTGTTTGTTGACGCCATTGTTAGGCATTAAAAGGCCGGGATCGCGGCCCCTCGCGGGCCATCTTCCATTGTGAGAGACTCCGGACCGCGGAGATCAAAGCGGGATCACTTCAACTTATCTGTCTTGGAAAAGCCTCCTTTTCCTCTGAAACCTCTAAGGAGGATTGACCAATTCTCTTTAAGAAATAGGAACCGAAACCAGTTACATGGCGAGGGTTTATAGAGAAGAGATTCATGGGGTGTTTTTAATTATCCTATGGTGATTTTTTTGTTTAGAACTTAGGATAAGATGGCAAATTTATCCTCAAATAAATTTTCATTTTGGGGAGTTGGTGGGAGGCATGGAGACGACCACATGCATGTCGATATACTTCTAAATATGGAAGTTTCACTGAAGTTGCCTTCACAGCGTGGTAGATGTAAAAGGAAAGATCCGATTTTATTGAAAGACTAGGTAGGGAATGATGAAATGCACAGCAAACCGAGCATTATATCGACTACATTTCCCTACATGTGTTTCCATTATTTTTGTGTTTATAGAGGGTTAGATGAGACTCAGGTGTATTTTTAAATCCCCTATAATGGAGAGGTAGATGTGTTTGTGTGTATAGTTTGTGCATCGTTAGAGGTTATTTATAAGTTGGTCACTATGAATTATGCTGGCAGTAAACTATATCCAGTTGCAGAAAATAAAAGTTTATTGGTCCTGCGGACTACACGTTCCAGAGTCATCAGAATTTGAGGAAACAGCCCGGCCTTTTAACCGATACTCAGCACTGCTGTTGAATGCTAGGAAAAATATGTCCCTGAATGATTTTATGAACTTTTTTTTTGCTGCTGATTATGAGTGAATGATTAGATTCTTTTTTCTTGTTGAAGAATTCAATATATTTGAATAGGCTTTTCTTTTATTAGGAGAGCTAAAATTCCTGCAGGAGCTTTTTTTGGAAATACCATCTCTGTGCTTAATTTGCAAATTCCAGTGAATCACTCTAAGTGAGTTTATGAAATTTATGCCAGAGTTAGGCTTTCCGTGTTCAACTGTGCATCGCTGGTCTGCCTGTGTGTGGGACTCCCAGGATCCCCTTCTCTGATTATGCTCATTTCAGTACTAAATCATTGTGCCTAAGGCTTTCTCTTTATTTCATTTTGTTTTTTACTCTTTCTGATCACTCTTGCACAAGACATATCTTGACATACAGAGTCAGAATCATTAGTGGACATTTTCTAAAGTTTTTCTATTACTATCTCCTAAGTAATGGAACATACACCTATGATCAGATATCCTTTGATACAGTCCCTATCGCCGTGGTGTGGGGCAACCACACGAAACAGGTTAAGCTGGAAGTGTGAGTCAGCTCAGATCTGTTTTGGTTACCTCCTCCTGGGTCCAGATGCAGCATTAGAAATTTCCTTGTTGCATGTTCCATACATACATGTATATCTCATGTACACATACAGCGAAAGTGACTCTCCCTGGACACCCTTGCGCGTCAGGGACTATGTTCATGTACTGTCAGGGGAACAGCAGAGTTGATCTCCAAGTTGGGCCCCATCTCAGTACCAAAGCAGAATGACTGACTTAAGCACCAGTTTTTGTCAACTATATCTCAATAAAGATGGAGGAAAAGAAAACTTTGATAGTATTGTGTAAAAAAAAAAAAAAAGAACTGGCTGCCTTTAGCTGGGGAACTGTGATCAGAGAAAGTGAAAAGGAATTTCGGAGTTGCTATTCTCTTGGAAGATGCACACCAAAGACGCTCTCAGCCCACTCATGCCAGTCTCCAGTGGGGAGCGGCACAGCTCGGCTTTCAGCTCTCCCTTGCAGTGTGGGGCCAAACACCAAGCTCCGGCAGTGTTGTGCCTTTGCTGGAGTCTAGACATCTCTCCTCTAAGAAACTTTCCACTCACATTATCTGTGTTGGGATTATGCTCCCAAATGAACAAAAAATGCATCATTTCCACTGTGTAATTGGAACATGCCCAGTTGTCAGAATGCCCATTAACATTATAAAACATCGATTTAAGAGAGATGAGTTAGAAACTTCACCACTGTCAATGGCAGGTATGAAAACCGTGGGAACTATTTGCTGAAAACACTTGAGGTATACTAGGTTTTATGAATTCTAACCTTCAATGTGTATTGTTCTTCCTAATAAAAACTAACCAATAATTTCTGCTGTGAAAGTGGCCACTTCTCTTTAAAAACAAGATTGTATCTTAACAAATGGCAGTGGTATAAAATTTAGAATCTGGTTGGATGTAGCAACCAAAGGAAAATCCTGAGAAAGAGTTTTACCTTGCACATTACTTAAAGCCAAATTTGTAGCATTTAACTTTTTTGCTGCAGGAGTTTAAGCAAATGACAACAATCACCAAAAGCCCCTTCTTTTTGGGGTGAAGCAACTTGGTCAAAGTAGCCTGAGTTTTTATGTTTTCCTGAGTGCAGTGGTTGGGAAATGAATCTTCCCCAATACAGCGAATTACAGGTCATGACAGACAGTGGCAAGCCAGCTGTGCGTTTGTCTCCTTCAACCCAGTCGATGATTTCTTGATTCTTCTGTATTTTTATTTGGCCGGATTTTGTCCCTCTACAATAGCATATTAGTATAAACTCCCAGTTCAAGGAGCCAGTTTTGCGCTCATCCTGGATCTAATTCCAGTGAACTCCGTTTTTAAAAAGCTGATCAAAATGCTTTGTGACAAGGATGAGAGACTCTTCTTGGTTGACCAGTCTAGGATTAAGGGAGAGGAAATAGCACTGATTTTCAGTATTTACAAATTTCCAGGATCGCATTGAAACTTCAAATAGTGTAGTTTTATGGAGGCTTACATGGAAATTTTCAAAATTTCTCTAAGTGGAGAGTAGTCATGCTTCTAGGAACAACTGCAGAATTCCATGCCCTCGGCCTCGAATCATTACACGGAAACAACAAGGAAGCCGGGTAGGCTTGTCAAGAAAGGACAGTTCATTGCTGTGCAGTATATATTGCAACATGAACTTGGGGTAGTTTCTGTGTACTTTCGTAGTAAAGGCTCACATGCTCACATACAGATTTGCATTTAACTAAAAGCCTATATTTGGAGGCTTGTAATTTTTATAGGTACACGGATATGTGAAAAATACAGCCACTAGCCCTCTTATCTTATTATTATTATTATTATTTGGGCAAATCCTAGTATAAGACCTAACTTAACCAGTCAACTGGCACCTGGGCACCGTGTGGGAGTATTAATATCTTCCTTTTTTCCTTGATAAGGTCTATCTTTAAAAACATTTTATTTTTAAATAATTAAAGACTCATAGAGTGTATCTTCAAACATGTATTTTAAAATTCTCCTAATTTTTAAATATATTATCATGGTTAAGAAAATCTTGGCCAAAGGGTGTGTGTGTGACTGTATGGGTCTCTCAATTACCATGACTGGGATTAACCTGAACTAAAGAAAATTAATTGGTCCAATTCATTTTATTATAAGAAAAGCAACAGGTTTCTTCTTTCTGAATCCCCACTTGGCCAGTTTCCTGATAGAGGTTCACTAGAGCAAGTGAGTGTTGCTTGTCTGCTCTGACTAAATGCACCCTAAAGTCCTTTTCCTTACCTTTGTTTGTCTTCTGAGAGCTCAGTTCCCAAGGTAAGAGTGATGTCTGTTCTTGCAGCACCGATTTTGTTTTAAAATCAAGACCAAGCACACTTCAGGTGTGACCCCTTGAACTTCAATTTCGCCGTCTGTGTGAAGGGCCACGTCATACCAACACTCCAGGGTGATCTGAGAATAAAACAGTAAGTGTAAGTTATGTGCAAACTACACTTATTGTGGGAAAACTCAAAATCCTGGGGAAGAATAACCCCTGATGTGCAGAAAGGGACCAGCCTGCTGGCAGATGGGCTCTGCTCAGGGGCAGATAAAAAGCTCGATTCGGGGGGTTAGAAGCAACAATAAAGACCCACACAGACCCGTGTGCACACACACACATCACCAAACTCACTTCCACGGAGAGCTTATTGCTTCAACAGATATGAAAAATAATAAAATTCTAAAACCATTCACTGAGATGTCAAAAGGTATTTTTAAATTACTTTTTCTCCTGGTTCTATAATGATTACTTTTCTCCCTTAGGTTAACTTGGCTTTTAAAAACTCCTCCAAATTAAACTTCTTTTTGGCACAAGTGGTTTTTTTTTTTCTCCCTCAGCCCCTTAATCAGGGATTGACAAACAAGTTGCCTTTTGACAATAAGTTTCATACATACATTCTTTCTCCCGAAATCCTTCTACAATCCTTCGCTTTGTGGATTTTTGGTATGATTTCTCATTACATCCTTCTTCAGTCTACTTCACTGTTCTTAAATGCCCTTATAGCTCTGCACATGACACTGTATAGTTTTTCTCTGTTCATGATTCTCCTTAATCCCTGTCCTGTAAAATTTGAGTTCAGAAACTTTAAGGAAACTCCCCAATTGGTTAAGCTGGAGGATATATTTCAGTGATCTTTTCTATTCAGTGTTCCTCTATTCAGTTTCAAAAGCTTGGGACTTCCACATGATTGGGGTGCAGTGGGAGGGGTGAAAGAAAGCAGACAGGTTTGTAAAGATTTGGGGGCTGGAGAGTCCCCTCACCCCACTTTTACCGCTGGAGCAGCTTGCCGGTGCGGCCACTGGAGGGAAGGAAGGTTGTTTTCTTATCCCTGTGTGCACTGGTCTGACCTGTCTCCGGAACGGGTCAGGCTGGGGCACGGCCAGTTTATGCAGCTGTTGTGGCTTAGGCGGCACAGCAGGCAGCCAGGCCTCCTTGGCCTGCCGGCCCCCAGTGAACTGATAAAAATTCGCTGGCGCGGGACAGCCATGGGGCCTTCCTTCTGGACTGAGCTGGCCCCCTGAAGGCTCTTAGATGCAGGGGGACTCCAGGATTATGCGGGCCAACTCTCAGCCTCAAAAGGGAAGCATTCTTTATCTGAGGATCACACTTGTGTGGACCCAAACACTCAAGTGAAATACATACTTTGTCAGATTTTACTTTAAATCACATTTATTTTTGACTGGGTAAGACACTCACTATGTACATAATTCAAAAGATATAATAAGATGTACAGTGGCCCTGGCTGGATAGCTCAGTTGGTTAGAGCGTTGTCTCCATACGCCAAGGTTGAGGGTTCAATCCCCAGTCAGGGCACCTACAAGAATCAACCAATGAATGCATCAATAAGTGGAACAACAAATCAATGTCTCTCTGGCTTTCTAAAAAACAAAAATATCAATGAATTAAAAAAAGATACAGGGACAAGTTTTCCTCTACCTGTGTCCTTAGAGTGTCTGTACATAAACAAGCAATTACGTTTCTCTCTCTCCCTTTAAAAAGTATTCCCTCCTGCCCTTTTGCACACATGGTTGTCTACTGTGGAAACTATTTTGCACCTTTTTTCTTCCACTTTAGAATATATCTCAGCAATTCCTCCATATCAGGGTCAGAAGGTCTCAGCCTATTTGTATAGCTGCATAGTATTCCACTGTGATGGCAAATGATGATGTAGCACCCCATCATTTCCAATGTAACAGGACCATTTGGCGCAGGTGTGAGTTTATTTGTAAAATAATTCCTCCTTGGCAGGGACAAAGGGAATGGCGTTGGTAGTTTTGATAGCTTTGCTGGAATTTGGGTTCGGTGTGAGAACAAATGGAGGAGGAATGCTCGGTGAACTTGGAACGGGCGTGTGTTTGCCTGTGGCCACTTCACAAGGACAGAGACACTCGACCACTGCATGCATGGAGAAGTGTAGGTTTTGAAATTTCTGCTTAGGAAGATGTTCTGCAAATCTGACCACACTCTGGAAATTCCTCTAATATTCAGTTATTTCTCCAAAGGCAACCTTCTGTAAATCCAAAGAGAACTTTTCTTGACTTATTTGTTTTCCTTTTTATTCTTTTTTCTTGTAAGCCTACTGCTTACAGCACTTCATACCCAACAAAAATTGTATATATTAAGCATTCTTATTTTTTTTTCCTGTGCTGGAAAAAGTATAGTTTTATAACAACACTTAGAGGCAGCGTGTTCTGATTGTTTAAGTTACAAAAGTGAAATTGTCTTTCAGGGTCACCAGCTGAGGTCTGACCTACTGAGAGGGCAGATTCTGGTACTAAAACATGATCTTGCATTTCCAGTTTTTAAAAACTGCTGACCTGATGGTCTTGAGTTTGGTAAAGGCTAATTTTGAATTTTACGAACTTTTTAGGGATATGTGTCCATTCCCTTCTGTGCACAAAAGACTTTTTATGTTTTTGCACATACCTCACCTCCCTCAAATCATTTCAGCCTATTTTTTTCTTAAATCTAATGCTCGGGAATTCAGTTGTCGTTGCTGTTGCGTACCTACCTGGCTTACTAAGCAGGCAGTTCGAGTCTGTGAAATGAGCAGGAAAGAACTGTGTCCCAACTACAGAGAAGAAGAACCCTCTTGAAACCCTCCTGAGAAAACTAGAGATGCGAATGCCAATAAATAATTCTAGCATGAATGTCTCAAGCCATTCCTTTTTAGGAAATGGCCTTTCAGAAATAGGAGAAGGAGTTAGGTGATACAGATTTATATTTGAAAATCAAAATCCTGGTTCAATGTAAAAGAAAAATAACAGAAAAACAAGTACAGGTCTTCTTTCCTGACTGTTCTTTCTGGCTGCTGGATCCCAGAGAAGGTAGTCTAGTTCGCTCAGGAGAAAGGCAGGAAGGTAATTCTAACGCTAGAATTTTCTTTGCACTTAGATGGAAGGCACTAGCTGGGAACTCTGGTTTGTGCTCCTGCTTTCTCTCTGACTTGCTTAGGGAAATCTAAAGGAGTCCATTCGGGAATGTAAACAGACCTGCTGTTAAGACCAGCTGCACACCCTGGCTGGTGTGGCTCAGTGGAGAGGGTGCTGGCCTGTGAACTGAAAGGTACTCGGTTCGATTCCCACTCAGGGCACAAGTCTGGGTTGCAGGCCAGGTCCCTGCTTGGGGGCCTGTGAGAGGCAACTGATGGACATATCTCTGGCACATTGAGGTTTCTCTCCCTCTTTCTCCCTCCCTTCCCCTCTCTCTAAAAATAAATAAATAAATAAGATGTTAAAAAAAAAAAAAAGACCAGCTGCAAAGAGCTGAGAAGAATTAAAAGCAGCTTCCCCCTCCCCCCTCCTAGCTCTGCATAATTTGGATTGAATCAGGCCTGTAATTTGTGACATCTGATTACTACCTGCAGAAGCATGTGGCTGTCCACATAGGAAGGGAGATGTAGGGAGAGTTAATCCCAATGAGAAAAATTTTGATTGTTTGTCAGATGGCTGTGATGTTCTCAACGGAAATTTAGACCACAGAAAAGAAGGGGTTTGCAGGCTTGCATCAAAAGCAGCACACTCAGATTCCCTGACACGTGGTCACCTAGCTGTCACCCATGCAGGGAAAGGGAAGCATCAAGCAGAACCTTCTCCAGGGAATAGGCTCCATGTCAGGGAGTGGGGAATTCAGTGGGAAGCCTGCGCTTTTTCTTCTGGTTTGTAGGTTTGCAACTTTGTAAAATAAAAAGGGACGCATGGGCGAAATGCTTTAATGTTCCAGTTCATGATTCCCGAGTGAATGGGGTCTCAGCGTCTGGATTTGTTGGTTGTATTTTGGAAAATTTTGAAACTTCCAGCATCCTTTTTGACCATTTCTAAAGGCGGCTGGGGTTCATCCACTTCAGGAAAGTCATCCAGATCCACGGGGTCTCCTCACAGTGCCTCTGGTAGACCAGCGATCCGCCAGAGCAGAGTATGATTTGGGAAGCTATCCAGCGTGGAATCTTTCCAGGTGGTAGATTTGTTTGGCTTTTATGCAGACAGGGCACATCCGGGGCTTGTGTGGGCGCGACACACATTTATCAGAGGGCAGTAGGATGTCAACTTCTACAGTTTCTTACTAGAAGCCAATGTCTGCTTGTGGTCACTGGCCTTGCCAACCTCTGAATACTTGCTGAGTTTTTTATCTGAAAGAAGAAGGCAAATAGAGGACTGGGGACTTAGCATCAGGTTAGAAACTGCAGAGCCAGGCTTAAGAGTACAGAGCTGGGGGGAGAAGGGCGGGATGCAGGGGTATTGCAAAGCCCCCTGATATACAGGTAGAAGACCAGGGTGGGCACTTGAGGCCTGGCCTGCATTGGATTCGGCTTCCGGGCTTTTCCCAGTGACCTTGTGGGGCCTTGACGTCTGCCTGTCTGCTTTCTGCCTGTGGACGGCATCAGCTGGCATTCTCAGGGCACTCCTGAACATAAAACCACTTGGTCGCTGGAAAGGCCACTTTATCTTGGCTTTCAGCAGCAGCTCACTAAGTGAGTGGTCAGTTGAGTGTGGTGACATATAGGTCTCCTGAAGGTCAAGGCAAAGTACTCATTACCGGGCACACCCTTGGGTCACGTTGCTTGCCCGATGTAGGTAAACTGGAGCGAAGCTGCTGCACAGTCTTATATTCCTAACTGGGCACCGACATACACTTGGGAAGATAAGGGAGAGGAGAAATTTCCTGATTACAAAATGCCAACAACAGAGAGAACTGAATGTGGTCTGACTCTTTGTTTGCTGGCTTTCATCATTTTATTGAATTACTATAATTTAATGTTACTAGCTTAAATGAACAATTTTCCCCTGACATGAATCCTTTTTTACATTATTTTTTTTAATGGAAAACACAAATTAAATTTGTTAGGAAGGACAATGACTATCTTTCACATTCAAATTTCTAGTACATGGAAAATCCTTTTGGAAAAAGTTTAGGAAAAATAGAAAAACTGCCACTCACACTGTTGCTTATGGGAAATGACGTCAGCAGAACAAGTTTGAGCGTTCTGTAGGGATGGTTGAGCATCTCCCTGCCTCCAGCCCTCATCCCCCAAAGCCTTTGAAAATGCCCCCTTCCTTTTCTTTCACAAGGGCCTAATGAGTTGACCTGAGGTACACAGAGGAAGGCCAGTCATGAATATTGTCCCCTGTCCTTTTCCTGTCTCCCCACCTGCATCCGCCTCCATCTGGCTCACCCTCCTCTTGTGCACCCCAGCTTCACACACACATATAACACCAAGCTCCATCCCATCACCTCATGGTAATCAACCAGTACCCGCTCCCAAAAGGCCCCTGGGAGCTGACAGCCTAGCAAGGATAATGAATCCCTAATGGCATAATTCCTGTATCCATGTCGGGAAGGTTTGGGGTAGGGGGAAGGGATAGTTCCTGCTGCCCTCAGACCACACCCCGAAGATGCTGTCTTCACTGTGAATGGGCTGCACCAGTTTCTGTGACGGGGAAGCTCCTTGTGTCTGCCAGGGCATGGTACCCCATTGAGCTACCAGAAGGAGGCAAGGACAGGTCGGGCCTTGGGCCTCCTCCACCACAGGTAGAACTTCCACACTTCCTGGGAGCCAGGAGGCGTGGCTTACGTCCTTTGGACTTCCTGGCAAAGAGCCGGAGCAGAAGAAAGACATGAAGGGTCCGGTGTGGCCCACGAACGTAGGCAGGCAGAGCACTGTGGGGCCCATCTTGCCTCAGAGCTCAAAGCCCTCCCCAAGGGGCAGACATCTGATCTGAGCTCTCACACCTCTAGTGGCTCCTGGACAGTTGTCAGTGGTCCGGAGAGGGAGGCCGCCCTCCTCAAGAAGCGGAGGGGCAGTGAGCATCCAAAGTGGATCCTCTGGCTGGGAGAGCTTCTGGAAGGTCAGACTCCCAGACTCTCCGTGCTGGGTCCTGGAGAGCCTCAGAAACGCATTGCTCAGGAGGACGCAAGCCACAGGGGCCCAGAGGTGTCACAGCTGGGATTTGTTCCACCTGCAATCTGCAGGGGTCAGAAACAGCCTGCTGTGTCTGCCGGCAATTTAATGAGCTTAGATTCCTGCTCAGCCCCCAAAGTTGGCACTTAGACTTGGCCGGTGTTTTATAAGTATTAGGTAATGGTGGTGGACACATCTAGAAACAGCACACTTCTCCCCCAGGCCCACTCCGGTGGAGGATGACGGGGAAGTCATTGTCAGAGGTGGGCTTACCAGGGAGCTAACAGACCAGCAGTGCCAGGGCCCCTCACCTGTGAGCCCTAAAAATGTCTTCATGTCATCAGGTTTTTGCAAATGTTGCAAAATTAAGATATGTTGGTATTTATTTTTCAAGAGGGGCTCCCTATGTTATTAAAACTTTGGACCCATTTCCTTGTTCATTTAGGGTGAAAAGGTGGAAGTGAGGAGAGAAGGGCTCCCTACACCGGGAATGTGGGCCTGGCACAGCCATGTGTGACAGATGATAATAATAATAATAATAGTAATACTAATAATGCTCAATTAGTCTCCACTCTCGTCTTGGACTTTAGAGATTCCAGGATGCTTCCTCATTTAATTTATCATGTCTTGTCTTGTTTACTGTGAAGCCCAAGTCTGGGTCTGGCACCCGGGGCTGCTGAGAATGTACCCGTATGACCCCAGTACCACACCGCAGCCTCAGTCCTTGCAGGGAGCTCCACAGAGGGATCCTGGATCGGGTCCTCCCAGGAAGACAAGGGCCATCCATCCGCACACTGGACACGGGCAGGTGGGCAAGACCCTTACATTTTGGGGGCCTTGGTTCCCTCCGCTGTAAAGGGTGCACCAGGCAATTTTGAGATGTTACTTGTAGGTCTCTGAAACTGCTCCTGTGACTAGGAGGCTTTCCCTCTCTGGACGTCATTCCCGCTTCCTCTGAGGAACAGAATCTTTGGTGAGGGAAGGCTGTAGTGTCTCTCAGCTCGGGCCGGCGTGGCGGCCAGGGCCGGTCCCGTTTGAGGGAACAGTGGGGCCGCCAGGCAACCAGGGAGTCAGGACAAGGACAGGAAGGCCCCGTGGCCCCATGATGTCTTAGAAAGTGAGCAACTCCAGTCGCGTCTCCGGGAGGAAGGATAGCCTGGCGCTGGAACCCAGAGGGAAGGAACAGAAGCTTGCTGAGCCACTGAACAAGTGGACACTCTGGCTCTTCTTCCCCACCCAGGTGGGGGAAGGCAGCTTTCTTGTTCCTCCTGTCATAGCTGTGGCTTCCAGATGAGACTGGAAAGGCCTGGGGGTCCCAGTTAGAGAGTTTCCCTTGAGTTAGAGTTGCTGAAGCAAGACTGTAAATCATCTGTGCCTAGACGTTTTCCTTTGTGCTCAGAGAGGGATGCATGCGATTTCTGGTATCTGATTCTGTCGAAGTTAGAAACTGGGCCTGAGGAGAAATCAGACAATGGTGACCTCACCCTTCACTCCGTCTGATTCTGCTGACGTGTCTTTAAATTAAATCAGCGCCCTCTCTAGTGGTTGTCAGAAACTCAATTGGACAAACAAGATTTTTTTTTCTGCTTCTGAGTGAAAATACATGCATATATACTTACGAATAAAATATAGTATTTGAATCAATTAAAATTTTCCTTGCAAAACAGAGTTTGCGAGAAAACTTGTAAAGATTAAACAGGAGATTATTTCAATTCTGAAAACTTTTTTTTTTTTGGCCAAGACTTTGCTAAGAAGCATTTTAGAAACTTGGAAAGAATGTAAGAAATATTTTTTTTGTTGTTGTTGCATTAAAACAATTCAAGGCAAGCTGTCAGACTATTAAGAGAAGATTTTTATATTTTTCCCCTCACATTTTTATGCTTTTATTTTTGTGGAGGAAAATTCTTTCAAAAGTCAACATCTACATATTGATTTTTATGGTATATATTTTAGAACAAGGCAATGATTCATTCAAATGCTACAGTCCTTAATTGCAAAGACCAATGATAAAATTAACAGTATAAAATGCATTGTGAAAATTTGTTTGTTTTTTTTTGGTTTGAGGAAATTTTAGAGCATATAAAGTATCCACACTAATATTTATCATTTTTTAAAATAAAATAGAAGCTGAATAGTATACAATGAAAACATCAGGAGGAAGAACTATACAGTTTTATACATTCTGAATAATAAGTACTATAGTTTACTGTATGGAAGACAGTTTTTCTTTTTCTTAGTGATTATCCTGTATTCAGATCAAATGTATTGCAGTTTTGAACCTTGAATGGCAAACTAAAATTTTTATTTGATACAAGAGAAAGTTACTACTTTACTTATAGATTAAAGAAGAAATCTGATTTTAGTGCTATTAGTCAACATGAGAATTTTTGTTGAGTAATAACTCCATACAAATCAAAACAAATCAAATCATTGATTGCCCTTCCCACATCTATAGGCAAACCTTTGATTTATACTGCCACATAAACTGAGTTCAACTTGGAAGAAGTTGAATTTGTGAGCATTATGGCATTATTTATTTAACATAGTTTGAGTAGCAAGAATACTGTATGACTTTTAAAATAGTAAGCATTTGAAATGCTTTGACAACTTTGGGGTGGTGAGCGGTATTGGATCTGAGTATTTGATTGTCTCTAGTTTTTTTTTCATGTTTTATTTTTAAGGAAGTGCTACTTGAGATTTGAAGAAGAGTTGTTATTCTCTTTAACTATATAAAACCATTAAAACATTTTAGGGAATGCAAAAATACATATGCTTCAGTTTACAATATTGAGAGATGCTGGATATTTTAATAACATTTCCATTCTAACGTAGCAAAAGAAGACTAATTTTTCAACTGCCTATATACAGAAGGTTACACTTGCTGATTAAAGTAATTTGAACCCTTTGGAAGGACACTCCCACTGTTTTTCATCCAGCTTGTAAAGGAGGTTTTTAAAAAAAAATTATAAGTAGAATACTATTATAATTATATGCAGTGGTTCAGAGGAATGTGAAATGTCAATGTAAATCTAAGTTTGTATGCATAAAAGAAAACAAAATCAACAAATGCTAAAAACTAAACTTCAGAATGACATTTTCTAAGGTAATATCATACATTCCACTGAAATTATTTGTACTAATAATGTTTAAAGACTCTGTTGTACAATTCATTTTGGATATTTGAGATTAAAAATGTACCTTTAGAATTTAGAGAAAATGAAACTGTTGTTACTTGAAAGGAAGAGGGACCAGCAGAGCAGAACACATTCTGCCCTTATTCCAAACATTCTTCAGATGCTGAGGGTTTTGTATATTTTATTTCACTAGTCCTTTGTGAAATTAATTTCTCACATTAGGGTAAAAAAAGTAATTTCTCTAGAAACCAAATAAATCCCAAACTCCAGATTCGCTGGTCAGACAGCTTATAATTTAGCCTTGCTTTTATTCAAAGGGTGGGCATTTTCTAATGAAGGAAATGTATTGAGGAACAAATTTAAGAAATTATAGCACCCACTTTGTTACATTGTAGTTGGATTTTTATTCTATTATAGTCTCAAGAGCTGTCAAATTATCCAAAGGAAATAATGAGTTTCTCAACACACACACACACAAAGGAAAAGAAAAAGAAAATACTCAGGGATGCTGCAACTTACAAAACAATTGTCCCTGCTAAGCTTTGTGCAGCTTTAAACACAACTGAATATTAATTCTATCAGATCTAGTTGACTTAAAAGCTAGGATGGATCAGGAGCTGATTTTTTGGCATTCCTTCATTTTTCCACTCTTTTGTTCACTTGACACACAGCTTTTATACACTGGCTTTGCGGCTCCCATTGGCGTGATCTGTGAACAATCTGTTTGAGGAGGAAAGTTCTCCTCCGACCAGTAGCCAGAGTTTTAATTAAATACGGTTCATCCTGTTGATCTGAAGCAACTGAAGAAATAGCTGCTGGCGTGAAGGTACCAATGAACTTACGCTCACTGGCATTAATAGGGCAAAGAATCTTCTTGGTGGTGAACACACACACACACACACACACACACACACACACCCCCTTCAATCATGGAATTATTATAATTTTTAAAGTTAAGAACAATCACAACGAAGTGACAGTCCTGTCCGCGGACCTAGACTCAGTATTGTGTTATAGGGGACATGCAGGTTGAAGAAATTATTTTGTTTATGAATTCAGGTTCCACGTCCGGCCAGGCTGGCTGAGGGGTGAAAGGCAAGAGAGGTGTAACTTTAAGCACACACTGATTTGTTCTTATTACATAACAAAAGTCTATTTCTTTATCATGTTATCATTCAGTTAATAAAAATTAGCTACAATAACAGCATCAACTTAAAAACCCCTCAAAGTCCAGGGGATTTTCTTTCACAATGAACATGAATACTGTTCAGAAATACAAACAGTCGAAGGATAACGTTAGGTCTGAAAGAGAAAC
>PVJI01001433.1:57500-134590 GCA_004026765.1 Micronycteris hirsuta
ATGGATTCAAAACTGGCGGCTCACTTTTGGAGACCGATGGAGGCATTTGAACAAGGACCTTCCTTGTTACGTCACTGAGAGGAACACAAGCTCTGTTTACCAAGGCGTCCACCAAAGAGAGGTCCGGGCGATGGTCCGAATGTTATGTCTACCGGAGGCCAACCATCCGCTTTGTAGCTGGGCACCAAGGATGCGAGCTGAGCTCTGGCTGAGATGAAAACTCACCAGGACTGAAATTCTTTCTTAATCACCAGCCTCTCCAAGAGCAGAATGAGGAGCAGGGGAAACAGTGCTTACTGTTTCACTCTGTAATCACTTACGATTGGAGCTGTTTTACCTTGTGCTGACCTTGGATGCTGTGGGTGTGCTCACCCTGTGGTTGCAGCTACAGCATTACAAGGGGACAGATGATGACAGTGGCCACTAAGTGGTCATATCCCTGGGAGAAATCAAAAATAT
Organism: Micronycteris hirsuta; assembly: GCA_004026765.1. Classification (NCBI taxonomy): domain Eukaryota; kingdom Metazoa; phylum Chordata; class Mammalia; order Chiroptera; family Phyllostomidae; genus Micronycteris; species Micronycteris hirsuta. Next base: position 57,960 of record PVJI01001433.1, read on the forward strand.
GGCCGACAGAGAGAGAGAACTAGAGAGATAGAGAGATGTGTTTTATTGTTTTAGGCTCAAACTAAATTCTCTGTACTGTAAAGAGTTAGTGAAAGATCCATAATTTAAGCAGAAATATATATATATTATCAAAAGGTATTATGTTTTGAGCCCTGGGACATTTTTTGGAAAGTTATATTTTGTCTCTGCATTTTAGGATCATAACATTTTCCCTCTGTGTTAAATTTCAGACCGAAAATACTCGATTTCAGGCATGTTGTTGAACTCAGTCCTCAGAATTTGTGTTGAAATATGGGATTAAAAATGGTGAATGGATTTGCTAATTAAGTGTAGCTTTTATTTTTTTAAGGGAGGCGTAGGAGGAGAATGTGCGTGCTGCTCACGGATTTCATCTTGTTATTTAGTTTACGTCGTCGCTGTTTGTAGACTCTTTTTTTTTTTTGAATTTGTTTACTCTTGTTTGTTTGAACTAATCACTACTTAGGGAAAAGTCTTCTGGGGGACTGTCTCCCTTCCCGAAGCCTTTGGCTGTGGTGACCATTCAGGCATAAAAACGTGCTTATCTGCAAATGAATGGCAGCTCTTTGCTTCATTAAAGCCCCTTTCTCTTTTGGCACTCGCATTGTGACCCTTTGATATTAATTCAAAGGGCAATTAAAGAATGCGGCCCATCTTTGAAGTGAGGCATTCAGGGCAAGGGTAAGGATGAACCTGGGCCTCTGATGGACTGTGTGCATTCAACAGGCCTTTTCAAGGCAGTTTGAAGTGAGTCAAAGAAAATGGGCAGGAGAAGGTCAAAGAGAAAAAAGGGGCTAAAGAAACAGTCTGTATTTGTTCGGAGTATTAGCCAAGCAAACTGCAAATAGCAACAAAATGAAACAGTTAATAGAGCAGCCAGACAGAGCCATGTCAATCACTTAACTTGAACAGCATCAGGCCTACGAGGCTCCCTCCACTGTGTTACCTAATTATCTTGGGAAAGGCAGTAACTGGAAGTAATGGTATTGTGTTTCTTTCTGCTTACTGCCCAGAAAAGGTGATAAATACTCACTGCTCCGTAATTATGCAATATATATACATAAAGGAGTAGGGGGAGGGTGGGAGGGGGTTGGAGGGGGGTGGGGGCTGCATCGAAGTTGAGTTCCTAGTAAAAGGGCCAAATATGGCACAAATATGGCATTTTCAAACATTAGCATTCTGCAGGATCGCTTAACTCGTTGCATCTGGAGCTGGCTGAAATATGCATGATTTTTCTTAACAGCCCTTAAAGACAAACACGTTTACCCATCTAGGAAAGTTCTTTTTTGAGGGGGAAAAATTAGGCCGCAAAAGCTGTGCTTGAATCATATGGAGGATTTGGCTAGTGGTCCCCTGTGCCCCGTGGAAAGGAGGAGATGCAGAATGAAGTCGGCCACTCGGCTCCTCGCTGTCCCCATGGTGCCTGGCTGTTGACACACCCTGGGTGGGGGGAGGTGGAAGGTGGGCTTGGGGGAGGGAATCCTCGGTAACAGGACTGGGAGTTACATATACTACCTAGAGGGGTGTGGGGAAGAGGTGTGCCTGGGGTGCTGGTTGGAGGCTGGCTGGGTTTCTGTTAGTGTGTGAAAACGGAGAGTTTTGGATTGCACTTTTATTGGTCATTGCAAAAAAAACCCCAAAAGGACAACATCAACCAAGCACTTCTTTTGAAAGTGTGAGCAGATTAAAAAAAAAAAATTCTTGACTCTCCCAGGGGACCTGGTAAGAGAGGGGGAAACCCCAAGCACCCCTGTAAATATCTGCAGATAGGTCGACCCACTGCATCTGTGCGTCACAGACCTTGGTCAGCTTTGAAGAGGCTTGGAAGGACTCTGCAGGTTATTCACAGCATGGGCTTCAGCAGACATTTTTGCCAGAGGTTACTTTTGTGCGTGATGGCTTTGTTGGGAGGAACAGTAATAAAGGTGAAGGTACTGTTATGCAGCTTTTTGATAAACCATTCCAGAATGGAGCTATTAATATAAAAATCTCTGCCTTTATAAAAAGTCCATATTGAACCAAGTCCTCAATTGCTCTGCCTTTTATACTATACATGGGTGCTTTAAAATGTTCTCTTTTGAGAGATAGGTCCTGATTTGAGGGGGGGACGGTCACCCAGGGTGAACTGTATACAAAAGTGGGAAAACAAATTATATGATTGATTTTTAAATGTATTGATAACTCCTCTTATTTTGTATAGTCAGTCCATAAATTCTCAGAAGGAAAATTAACAGAAAAATGTTTGAGGGGCTACAAGGCATTCCTACCTTGGAAACAGTACACAGAACAGTAGTTGCTTAACTAACAAGAATTGACTATGAATTTGTAAGTTTCCTTAGGTATCGTGGGAGAAAAGTGCCACAAAACACCCCAAATAGTAATGAAATGTAATTAAATAACAATTGTTAAAAAACGGGAAACAGGCAATAGGAATAGAACAAGCTAGGATATTTTCACCAATTGTAACCGTGAAAGTTTAGAAAGAGGACATTTCTTTTTTTCTTGGTAATTTTGAAAAACTGTTTCTCTTTAGTTTTAAAAATACATAGTTCATTTTGACATCCTTTTTTAGAATGATTAAAAATCATAGTACCTGCAAGTCTTAGGGACTGTCCATGACTTTAGAATGCTGAGACGTTGCTGTGACTTCAGATCCACGTCGGCTGGAAGCGGGAAGGAAGACGGGAGGGGGCGGGGCTTTTGCTTCTCATTGTGTTCTTCCCCCTCCTTCTGGGAGATTTACAAATTCCACCAGTTTTCACCCTTTCAATCTCTCTCTCTCTTTTCTTACTCTCTTTCCCACGCAAACTCCACTTGTTTGTTGCAAGAAGTCAAGGCTGGGAACAGTGGAGACAAAAACTATTCGTTTTCCTTTCTGTTTCCCACTTTAACTTCCTCCCATTCCCGAACTATCAGAATCCTGTGCCATCTCCAGGTGAGGCTGCGGATCGGAAGTCAAGATCAATGCCATCATTTGCTCTGCTTGTACTTTGGTCAATTTGGATTGAAATGACTGAATCTAGCTTCCAGAGCAGAGTGACGGTTATTATACTTGTAAATACAGGTTCAATGCCATATGTTTTCATAGGTTTACAGTGCAGTGAATCCACTTCTGTCCACCCCTAAGCTGCTTCCTAGGGGTATATAAAAAATTTCTGGAATGTGTCTGATCTTGGAGATCTCATGATGTTAGTGGTCCCCCCCAAATCAGGGTTCACAATCAGCCCTTCAAAGGGCCAGACAGATGACAATACAACAACAATCAAAATGTACTTCCTGTTTTTTTAGCTAAGGATGCAGAAGTTTAGAGAGGCTGAGTAGCAAGCTTGTAAAAGGAGGAGCAGGGCTGGGAATCAGGTTTACCTGACTCCAGAACTTGAACTCTTAACTGCCCCACAGTGCAACAGTGTCATAGCTTCTGGGAAGACAAGTGCATTCAGAAAGTGTTGAGGAGGGAGCCTGGCTTCAGGGAGTGTGCTTTGAGCCTCTGCAGCTGGTAGGCCCATGAAATGGGACCAGTAACGGCCTTATAAAATGGTGATAACAATTACATGAGAGGATCCGCAGGGGCACGAGTTCCCCCCAAGGCACACAAATCTTGTTCATGTGGTGTGGCTCCAAGGTGGGTTTCCCAGGAAGCTAATAAAGCTTAAACTTTAGGACTTTTTATGTGCACAAAACCCAGAGAATGCTGGGAGTTTGCTGAGTGCTGAAGAATGTTCGAGGTAAGGAGAGGAAACCAGGATGCAGTCAGGGCGTGTTTCTGTAAATCACCTCCAGAGATGCACACAAAAGGGAGTGCCAGTAACTTCCTGTGATTTTTCCCCTCATTCCAAACAAATATTTACTTTGTATCTGGATTTCGTACTGTCAACTTATATTCTTTTTAAAAGAGAGGTCCCCCCAAACCTACGTCAGCTACATGTAGCTGCCAGCACTTAGAATGACTAGGAAAGCATAGAACCTGGGGAACAGGAATTCATTCTGAAGCAAGGGTAACAGAACCTATATGAGCAAAGAGAAACCAGGACTTGTTCAGAAATCGATGCGGACTGTGTTATGGGAAACACCCAACAGCCTGCACAAGCCAATGCCACTTGAATCGACTGCCTACTCTTTGCCAGTTACTGGAGAGAATAATACTGATTAATAAGATACGTTCCCTCCTCTCCAGGGGCCTATTGTCTGGGGGGAAGATGGTCACGTGAACAGATCATGCTGGTCTAGTATGTTGAAGTGCTTTTAAAAGTCCATGGCACTGTGGGAATGCCGGGGAAGGTCGTCTGGTCTTCCCCAGGTTGGAGATACTTCCCGGAGGAGAAGATCTCAACGGCGCATGTCAGAGAGTGACTAGGATTTGAACAGCACGAGGAGGACTAAAGAAGAAAGGCGTTACAAGCAGAGGGAACAGCATGAGCAAAGGCGTGGAACACACAGTGTTTGTGGGAATTGGCAAAGAGCCAAACACAACAGATTTCTTATCACCAGTATTGCTCAGTCTTTAAAGGCAAAAATAAACCTTTTTTTCTCCCTGTCTTATACTCTGTTAAAAATGAGCAAGCGGTATACTCTAAAACACAACCACGTTTTCAAAGGCTGGATCAGTCACTTTCCGGCCCAGCTTTACTGAGATATAGTTCATGTACAATTGTGTAAGTTTAAGGTGTACAATGTATTCATTTGATACACTTATATAATGTAAAGTGCTGATTTGGTATATTACTATATTGCAAAACGATTACATAATGTTAGCTAACGCTGGCATCACATCACATAGTATTTCTTTTTTGTGGTGTGAACATTGATGATCTATTTTCTTAGCAACTTTCAAGTATCTAATACAGTATTACTAACTACAGTTACTATGACATATTAGATCCCCAGAACTTACTCATCTTATAGCTGGAAGTTTGTACCCTTTACCCACATCTCCCCCCACCCCTTCCCCAGGCCTGGGGAACCACAAATCTCTCTCCATTTCGATGAGTTTGGCTTTTTCAGACTCCATATATAAGTGAGATCATACAGTATTTGTCTTTGTCTGCCTTATTTCACTTAGCGTAATACCGTCAAGGTTCATCCATGTTGTCGCAATAGATAGGTCACTTTAACATTTGTTATTAAGTAAACGTTGTTTGAAAAGAAAATGAATTTTATACACTTGGGTTTTTTAAAATAATGGGACAACAAGTTTTTGCACTATGGTGACCATTTTGCAGGAACATTTTTGGGAAAGAGCAGAGCCCAGTGCACAGAAATGGGAAGTCCTCTGGAATGTAAAAGCCTAACTCTAATTCTTCATGCTTTCTTCAAGGACGTAATGTGAGCATGCAGTTACAAACTCATTAATTTTTTCTAGTTTCCTTAGGTTCGTGACTATACATTTATTTTTTGAAATTACCATATAGTAACATAGACCTCTTTGGATTTTTTGTATTGAGTTTAAGTTAGTATGACAAAATGAACCGTTTTAAAGTGAAAAATTCAGTAGCATTTAGTACATTCACATTATAGAGCAACCACCAGCTCTATCTAGTTCTAGAACATTTTCGTCAACCCCACAGGAAACCCTGTGCCTGTTAAGCATTGTTCTCCATTTCTCCATCACCTAGCAACCCCCAACCTGTGTTCTGTCTCTGTGATTTAACTCTTCTGCTTATGTCGTATAAAGGGAATTATATAATACAGGACTTTTATGTCTGGCTTCTTTCACTTAACATGTTTTAGAAGTTCATTCACGTTGTAGTACGTATCACTACTTCATTCTTTCTATGACTGAGTAATATTCCATTATAGGCTTATACTACATGTTTATTCACTCACCAATTGTTGGACAGTTGGGCTGTTTCCACCTTTTGGCTATTATGACTAGTGCGGCTATGAATATGCATGTACATGCAATTGCTCTATTTTTGGAATAACACATGTATAAAGTCATGTAATTATTCCAGCCAGGTTACCATATAGTTCTTTTTTTTTTTATACAAATCTTTTTTTTTTAAGATTTTATTTTTATTTATTTTTAGACAGAAGAGAAGGGAGTGAGAAGGAGAGGGACAGAAACATCAATGTATGGTCACCTCCCACATGGCCCCCACTGGGGACCTGGCCCGCAACCCAGGCATGTGCCCCAGCTGGGAATCGAACTGGCGACCCTTTGGTTCGCAGCCTGCACTCAATCCACTGAGCCACACCAGCCAGGGCCCGTATAGTTCTATCACCCCTCCAAAATTACCCTGTGCTATCCCTTTGAAATCACACCCTCCTCTACCCCTACATCCCTGGCAGCCACTGATCTGCTCTCCAACGATGTAGTTTTGTTCGTTTAAGAATATCACATAAATTGAATTATATAGTGTATAACTTTTGAGACTGGCTTCTTTCACTCAGTATATTTATTTTGAGAATCATCCAAGTAATCAAGACTGTCAGTATTTTATTCCTTTTTATTGCTGATTAGCATACTATTGAATGGATCTGCCAGTTTGGTTATCCATTCATCTGCTGAAGAACATTTAGGCGATTTCCAGATTTCGTTTATCGTGAATAGAGCTGGTGTAGACATTTGTGAAAAGGGACTGTATGAATACAGATTTTTATTTCTCTAGACTGAATGTCTGTGGGATTACTAGTCGTGTGTTAAGTATATGTTTAATTTTATAAGAAACTGTTCAACTGTTCTCCACGATGGTTGTGCTATTCTGCACACCCCCCACCCCTGCCCCTGCCCCTGCTCCCCAGCAATGGTCGAGAGTTCCAGTTGCTCTGTGTTGGTGCCCGCCCTTGGACTTGTCAGCTTTTTTTTACGTTAGCCATTCTGAACAGATGCGTAGTGGTATCTAATCGTGGTTTAATTCACATTTCCCTAATGGCTGGTGATATTGAATGTATTTTTATGTGTTTATTTACTACCCAAATATCCTTTTGGGTGAAATATATGTTCTTTTGCTCATTTTAATTATTTTGTTTTCTTGTTGAATTTTGACAGTTCATTATATGTTTTAGATGCAACCCCTGTGTCGATATGTGATTTGCAAATATTTTCTTAGTCTTTACCTTGTCTTCTTATTTTTCTAACAGTGACTTTTGCAGAACAAAAGATTTTGATATCAATGAAGTCCAATTTGTCATTTTTAAATTTTGTACTTGTGCATTTAAGTATCATGATTGAGAACTTTTGTCTAGGTCTGCTCATGAAGATTTTTCTCCTGTGAAAAATAGATTGTGCATTTAGGCCTGTGATCCACTTGCAGTTACTTTCTGCATGTGGTTTTATGTTTAAGGCATTGTTGGTTTATTTATTTATTTCTTTTGTGTGTGTATGAGTATCCAGCTGTTCCAACACCATTGGTTAAAACGACTGTTCCTTCTCCATTGGATTGCATTTGCACCTTTGTCAGAATCAACTGGCCATATTCATGAGCATATTTCTGAACTCTATTCTACTCTCTCGGTTTACACACCTTGCCATTTGCCCATATCACAATGTGTTGAGCACTTTAGTTTTGCAGTAATTCTTGAAATCCAGTGATGTCATTTCTCCAACTTTTTCAAAATTGGGTTTAGCTATTCTAGTGCTTTTTTATGTACCTTTTAGAATGTTTGTCTATATGTACAAAAATTCCTGCTGGGAACTGTTTATTTTTTGAAAAGTGGTGGTTTATTTATCTATTTATTTTTGGCTTTGAAGAGTTTTGGAAATCAGAAAGAAAATGAATCTATTTTTATTACATGCAAAATCAGTGAAATCATTTACCCGATTGGAGACGTCACTCAGTGACAAACACCTCCTCTGCACCGAGGCTCAGTTTTAGTGACATGGTTGGCAGCAGGTCAGAGAGGCTGAGCAACGTCCTGTTGACCCCAGAGATAAGCTTCGAGTGGCCACTCATGTTTCACTGCTTCCACGTTGGTTGAGCCACATGCCAAACCAGTCTTAGAGAACAAGGAAGGCACACATGAAACATTTAATTTATGTTCATGAAGAACGGGTCAACCCACCCTTGGTGTTTGTATCATTTATTTAATTTATATAGGTTTAAGCCTCTGGGTCCTTTCAAAAACATTTGCAAATGTGCAATATTATAGGGTTTGCAGACCAGTATTCTGGCCCGTGAATTAAAAACTAGAATATCAGGAACTCAGGGAGGGAGTTAGAAGGTAGGAAGTTTGATTTTCCTTTTCTGCTTTGAGTGAAGAAGGAAATCTACCCCATGCTTTGCCTCAGAAGCATATAATTAGAAAGATATTACAATCTTTTTGGTATCTTTTCCTCCTGGTCTAGAATTTCATTGCAAAGTTCCAGTGAACTTTGAATGCTGAGTCCTAATGTTTTATACAAATTGACATGCATGCCAGGTATTTAACATGCTTTTTTCTACCCATTTTCTAACATTTAGAATAGAATTAACATTTAACACTTAAACACAGTCAATGTGAGCATTATGAAAATGAGCTTAAAGTGTAATCAAGGATTCAGTGAGTGAATCTCAAATTTGGCAGTGATTGCTTGTGAAACTCTTTTTTTTTTTTTTGAAAGGGAGGATGTTAAGGTCCATAATCTTGAATATCTTGGCTACTCAGTAAGTACATACCAGGTCTGCCAGAATACTTCAGTTTGTTGTTCCAATTTTGGAAACTTTGAGTTAGATAAAGTTCGTTTATTGCAGGTTACTCCTTCAAAGCTGTATATTGAAGTGAATATCTAAGTTTAAAGTTTATCAGTTAAATCATTTGGAGAATTTTGCATTGAGGTTGCACAGGATGGGGATTGACTGTGGGAGTGGGACAGGGGAGAGCAATGGGGAACAATTGGGACAAGTGTACCTGAACAACACAACAAATTAAAAAAGAAAGAAAAAAAAGAAAGATGTGGTGCTTAATGTTTGCGGCTACTTGAGTTCATTTTAATTATTTATATCAAGTCTAGGTGGCCCTAGGTAATTCTCCAATGGTTCCGAGGAAAGCATTATTTTCAAGTGTTGTGTTGCCAGAAATATTCTTTTGTTCCTCATCCAAGACCTTATGGTGTTGAGATACAGCCATATGTAAATGAAAGGTAGTTATTTGATTTCTTTGTTGAGGAATAAATGGATAGTTGAGTAAAACGATCACAACCCAGCAGTAAGAGCAGTGTTTTATTTTTCTTTTACACCTAGCTTTTGTCTGCCCTGCAGTGTTGTGATGAGCTGCAGAGGCCAGGGCTTTGCCCACCTCAGGGATGAGGAAAGAAGCTCAGGGAGGCCAAGCGCCTGGCGCAGGCTGCCGAGCTGGCAGTGAGGGCGGGGCCAGGGCCAGGGCGCGCTCTCCTGGGGCCGGTCTGAAATGGTACCTAACTTTTAGATAGAACGAATTCCTACCCTCTATCGGTGAGGAAAGGGAAAGGGTGACTCAAAGTACACAATACTCCAAAGCATTCTGATTCTAAGGCAAAACTTGCTCGACATTTTTCAATACTTTCCATTAAAACAAAAAGAAAACAGACAAAAACGCTTAATTCTATAGCACCAGCTCTGGCTTCGAGAACGTTGAAAAGACATGGTCACTTGCGTTTTTCTTTTCCTAAGGGAATCTGTGTCATCTTCCAGTGTAATTTTTCTGTTGGGATTAGTAGTTTCAAACCCCTTTCACTTTGATGTTCTTAGTAGATGTTGATGGGCATAATGCTGCGCCTAGTCTTTGTATTGGATAGATAGATCATCTATTTCCTGCAAAAGGCCTATTGCTTTGTACAACCTTTTCGTCTCCCTTTTCACTTAGATATAAAACAGGCAGAAGCAATGGGATTCCTGCCTTTAATGAACACAATTCCAGGAATTAGAAATTTTCATCTCAGAATGTATCGGGAAGTGACGAACTGGTTTATTCAACAATGGCGTTCTGTTGGATGAGTTGTGTCGGGGTTCCAGGTGTGTGTGTGTATTCACTTAGAAGCAGAGGAGCTTATTTTCTCTCCCAACAAACCACTCATGGAAGGTAGATCCTGGCTGGTGTAGGTGAGGTAAAATACAGAATAAATTTAGTTTAGCAAATTAAAACTTTCGGATTTTTTTTTAAAGGAAGCCATAGAGGTACAAATCTGCAGGATTACATTTCTTATTCCAGTTCTCTTGTTGGGGCCAGGTTAGCGGCTCCCTTTACACTGTGCCAGAGGGTTTGAGATTTTTATAGCATGTATGAAATCAGTATCATTCAGTCAGTTCCAGACTTGACCCAAGGGAATAAAACTCAGGGGGAAAAAATACGACTCAACCATTCAGTGTTACCAATAAGAGAATTTCCCCCATTTTTTTAAGAGTCAAATTTCTGATCCAGGCTTTCGTCAGCACACAATAAAACTCAGATTAAAAAAAAAATCCTCCATCTGCCCCAAATATTCTCTAACTGCAAACAATATACATGGTTTAGAAATCAAGTCCAAAGGTTAAAGGTTCTTGCTGGTGAGTCAAAGAGGGAGGAAAGAGGTGTATTGATTCATGTCGATTTCCAGAGTTTGGGGTCAGGCTGTCATCCTAAAAGAAACAAGGCACCTTCAGAAAAAGTGCGATCATCAAACAACAGGTCAGAGTGTATCTCTAGGTCAGCGAAAGGGGGAGTAGGGGTTGTCATTCAGATTCTGAATATAAGCTTTGTATTCACATACATTTGGGGCAAGATATTAATTTTGTGGAAAACTGTCCTGTTAGGTTTATGAAATATTATTTAACAATAGAATCAGGAAAATTTCCTTACATAATTACTATAAAGAATAATAATAAAGTTTCACATACATTTAAATTCAATCTTCATGACAGTGCTATGGGGCAAATATTATTCACACTTTGCAGATGAACTAAATGAGGCTCAGACACATGTGTACCTCTTCAGAGGTCATAGTAAGGGGCAGACAAATATATTATTATTTCCACTACTAAAGTTTCCTCCAAAAATTTGGATGGTGTGATATTAATTAGTCCTCATTTGATTTAACATCAAATAAAATGTGTTTGAGTGCCGGCTGGAAAAATCAGGTTAGTTTTAGGATGGAAGGGTGGCTCTCAAATATTCCTTGAAGCGCTTCTTTTCTTCTTTCATTTTCCCCAGAAGGCTTCGCCGTCCCTCTTGTTACAAAGCTCCTTCTGTCTGGGCCTGGACATCCCGCAGCTGGGTGCAAAGGCTTCTAGCAGGACACGGGGCTCTAGGCTGGGTGACCACCTGGGGTTCCTGGTAGGCACAAAATGGCCCACTTCCTGCCCAGCCACGAGCCTGGAGCCTCAAATGGCCCAGTCTAGGCGCTCCTCTCCTGCAAAGGGCCCTCAAGTCTTTACGACTCTTCATTGTTTTTTTAGCACAGTATCGCTGGAGGACATTTCAGTCAGCGATCCTTGCATGCCTTCTTATCGGCATTCAGAAAGATGCACTGAGACAGGTAGTTCATTTGATTACTTTTTCTATACAAAATAAAGGAGGTTTTGGAACATGGGCTGGAAAACAGGCAGTGTCTCAGGGGAAGTCCTGGAGAACGGGAGCCTCCATGATTAGAGAGATAGAAACTGCAAAGAATTATTTAAAAAAATTTACAAGCTATGGAGGTTTTAATTTGGTAGCTATAGAGGCAAAAATAAAAAAAAAGGATTTAGCACAGTACTAATGCTTTAAACATAGAAGTATATCATTAAAACATAAGTGTGTTATTAAAACATAACTGCAATATAATTATTAAAATATAAAAGTGTATTGTTAAACACATTAATTATGTTTGACTGTATGAATTAAAAAGAAAGGAAAACAAAATACATCCTGAATCGCTGTGACGTGAGTATTTTAATAGCCAGGCAAAAAGTGTGATCCGAAGGCCAGAAAATGCCGAGCTCTTATTTAACAAATATTTATTATGCCTCTCTTAAGAAAAGGCACCTGAAGACATGTAGGTGAAGTGCAGACACTTTAATGTGTTTATCTATGGGGAAGTTTCCCACCCCCCTGCCCCATTTGGTAATTTACACACACAGACAGAAGCCTGTGGCATGCATGGTGTACCTGCACGTGCTCACTCTGTGAATGTTCTCTAGCTTTTACCCGCATGTAATACAGCATATCACTTTTACTAGTTGTATTTACTATCTCCGGTTTGCCTAACAAACAAAATGATCTCACATCTATGGAGTCCCCTTCACTGATGCACACAGAACCGGAGTTCAGTGTTGTGTGGCCACATCTGTTCCTTGGGAGGGACAGTCCGTCTGGGACACTGCACCATTTCAAAACAGAGAGACAGGTCCTCAAACGCAGAGCCTGCTTTCTGAGACGCAATCAGGTTTCGCTGCCAAAAACAAGTTGTATGAGGGAAGCATAATTTTAAAAATATTGTCTTCATGATCACTTTCTGACTTTTTGGAAAAGGAAGTTTAAAGATTATTACTTGAAATGTCTCTGTTACATATAGTATTTAATTTTGCATCCATGAGAAAATGAGCTTGCAGGCTACTAGTAAAGGAAAGTGAATTCCTTGCAGTAGGGAAATCGGAGAGTAATTTCCAAGTCGCCTGAGCTGAGGGCCTGAAGGAGGTTAGGGGTCTTTGTGTCTGGGGGATTGTCTCGGTGGGAGTGGAGCAGGAGAGGGAAAGATCAGGGAGGGATCAAGGAAGGGCCGCAGGGGGTTCTGAGAGGCAGGGATGGCATTATCTGAATGGGAGGAGATCCAGCTGGGATCAAGGGATCTTCCAGGGACTGGTTGGAAGGAAGAATGGTTTTCTGTGAGCAGAGAGAGAGTCCTTCATGGAAGCTCTGAAAACAGTTAAGAGGATGTGCCCGCCAGCCAGTTTACCCCCTTGGAATGTGATTGATTCTGGCAAATTCCCAATCCCAGAAGGAAGAACAGAGTCCATGGGCTCAGAGGCTTATAAGAGCAGGGTCTGGCACACACCATAGGGAATGGATTGCTCATTCTCAAGGTAGGCTTCCACTTGGGCAAGTAAGGAGTATCACTGGGCATGTCATGGCTGCTCCAATGTGGACATTTTCTCAAATGCACTTCAGTGCCCAGTGTGAGCGAGTGTGCACTCTGTCAGTTCACAGAGGAGGTCTCATGCTCACCCACCTGGTGCTTTCTGTGTTTCAGAAATTCCACCATCATGACACCATGCAAAGTACGCACTGTCACCCCTGTTTTGCACAGGAGTTCCCTGGGGTTGGGGAGGTTGGATAATCTGTTGATGGCCACACTGCTAGAAAAACGACAGAACCAAGATTGGACTCTGTGCATCTTAGTCCAAAATCTTAGCCCAGTGACTCACCAACTTCACAGAACCAAAGAGTCACACGTAAGAGAACCTGAGTTTGCGCGTGTAAAGGTCTCAGACCGTTGAGTGACGTGGTAAATGCTGGGTAAGTATTAGTATGGTTACCCTTAATTTCTAGTCCCTTGCTTAAAAGCACATCTCTGGGATCAACATCAAGTTGATTTTGATTTTGCAGGTCTAGGGTTGGAGCTCAGAAATCATCATTTTAAACAAACGTGTCAGGTGATTGCGATGCAGTTGTTGGTAGATGATATCACCATGGAATAGGAACACTAAGATTTTACCCCCTAAGGGGGACCCCCCATTCAGGAAGTCCTGATACCCTTTCCCCATATTCTCGACGCCTTGACCATATGTAGGAGGGGCAGATGTTTTCTACCACGTTCTCTTGAAGTAGAGCTACTTCACTCATTCTCAGTATTAAAATCAGATCCCATGACTCATGTTTTGGAAACTACACATTCTTTCTTTTCCCAGTAAAATATGTAAATGGATTTGGCTTTTGAACAAAACAAAATCTCTATTTCTATCAATGTTGCAGCTTGCCCAACTGACTGCATTGAGAATAGAAAGTTTAATAGTGAACTTTAAGATATGAGATTCTATGAGAAAATAAACTGAAATATATTCTATTAACTGAGATGTTTGTCATATTTGTACTGTGGAGTGATATGAAAATAAGATCTCTAAAGATCTGTGAAGGGTCTCAGCCAGCAACAAAACTCTCTTGCATCCTAAATAATCATAGTGTCTATGGAAACGTCAGTTTAGGGATAAACCCAGAGATGGCTGTCAGCGATGCCTTTGTGACAAAAATAATACTTAGAGACTCCAGGAAGCCCAAATTTCCAAAGGTCTTTCTGGACGTCTAAGAGACCCTGAGTTTCAGACCTTCAGGGTAGCCGTATGTGTGAAGCATTGGATAGCATTGCAGGAGGCATCACGTCAGAACAGACAAGCATACTTCAGTAGGACAAAACCAACCTAAAGGTAAGGCAAGAAAACACTGACAAAATGAAAGCCTGTGACGACTACTCCCCCACCCAACCCCCGGCCCAGGCAAATAGCACAGCCACTGAACGCCAAATGAGATTAGGAGTCCAGCTCTTATCGGGTTGACCATCTAACATGTCTGACTGAAAACTTAAAGTGAAACTCTCCACTTAAAAAAACATTTGTAATTGGCATTTCCTGGAGACTGCATGTCGGATTTTTCCTTTTGAAAACTGGATATTTGCTAACTGAGCTCTGTTTAGTTCACCTGTTTGAATATCCTGCTTTGCACAGAACTGGACATAGAGTGAGCACTAAATACGCATTTGGTGAATAAATGAATGTGAAATGAGACAAATTTTGTGATGAGGTTATTAAAAACTTTGATCATCCCCCCCCCCCCGCCCGCCGGCCCCAGGAAAGAAAACATATCCCTAAACATATGTATGGTGTGCATTATATCCTGGCACCTGGACTCCAGTGAAGTCTTTGACAACTTGTTTTATTGCTGTTCCTGGTGGTTCACCATCTAGGGTTTTTTCATATAGACATGGCCTTGCTTAGCATGAAGTTTGGGATCCTGATTCACACCCCAGAATGCCCTTAGCATTTGAAATAGTTACCATACTAATGTCAGCCAGGGTGTGCATTTTATACTTCAACACTGTAATTTACTTTCATATTGTATTTCTATTCCATGTTTTCTAAAGTCTGTTCATACCCCTGCAACTGTTTTCCTCAGTCACCTGTGGATTATTATTACCCGTTTACCATCGGGGAATCTGGGAGCTGTACGGTTTAGGTAACTTGCTCAACTGACTGGGTTGAGAATAGAATCCCGGGAACAAAATACCAGTTCTTTACTTTGTCGTGCTTCTAGCTTCCTTGTTTCTGAAAAGGTCAATTTGCTGCCCTGGTGCTGGCCATTCAGATGAAAGGATTGCAGTGGTGTTTGGGGCATCGGGGCCTAGGATTGGGAGTTAGGTGACCCTATGGTGCCAGCATTTCTGTGGTGTGGCCAGTGGTTCATGTCAGAGGTCCTGTGTTCATGGCGTAGAAATCCAAGGCAACCCAAGAGTCCGAAGTCAAAGCAAGGGCCAATATTAAGCTAACGTAACCATGGCAGCAAGATTCCAGGCCCCCTGGAAAACTGGTGTCCAATTAAAAGAATGCCCTGGTTTTTTGTCTCCTTGTGAACAGAACAGTAGGTTGATACTTGGGCGTAATCAATCCACACATTACATTTGGCACCTGCTTTATGAAGTTGAGTAACTTCACAGAGACATGACTTTCATGGGATAAAATCCCCCCCAACTCTGGCTTGTTCACGGCTGGACATGGGTGAGTGACTGCAGCAGAGACAGGAAGAGGCGGTCCTCTGTCCCCACTGCACAGGGACTGGGACTTGTATCACGCTGCGGAAAAGTGAGCATTGTGGGCTCTATATTTTGCCCGCTCTTGGATGATGATAGTGGTGATGGGCTTTGGTGGTGACAGGGAACGTGGGGATAAAGTTTGGCATGGAATTCATAAACACAAACATCTACATGAGAGAGGTGTTATGCCAACCCCACCTGTACTCCATACTAGCTATGTGACTCTCTTTGTGCCTCGGTATTTTCATCTGTAAAATGGGGGATAATTAAATAGTGTTGGTCTGAAGATTAGGTGAATGGAAGCCTGTGAAGGTGCTTGATGAGGTTCCTGGTGCATAGTAAGTACCCAGAAAATGTTGACTGTTATGTAGACAATGATGATTTTTTTCTGTAAAGGGCTCTTTACATGTGGTGAAACCTTTTGGTTTTGCGGACCATTGGTCTCTGTTAAAACTACTCAACTTGCCTTTGTAGCGTGTAGACATAAGGGATGCATCAATGGATGGGCGTGCTACGTTCCAATAAACTTTATTAATGGACACTAAGGTTTCATTTAATTTTCTTAAATTTTTTTATTTACTGATTTTTTAAGAGAAAAAGATGAAGGGGAGGGGGAGAGGGGGAGAGAGAGAGAGAGAGAGAATTTGTTGTTCCACTTATTTCTCGTATATGCTCTGACTGAGGATCAAACTCACAACCTTGGTGTATCCGATGACACTCTCACTAATTTAGCTACCCAGCCAGGGCTCATTTAGTTTTCATGTGTTGATGTTACTTATTCATTTTTTTCAACCACTTCAGTATGTAGAAACCATTCCTAGATGAGACGAAAGGCGAAGACAGCAGTGAGCGGTGTTTGGCTGAGTCCAGTACAGACCTTCCTATCTTTAACTTGGAAGTATTATTTTATTTCCTAGCCCTACACCTATGTTTGTGCTGATTCTATTATTAGAGTTCTGTTGGCAGTTTCTGGTTATGCAACAACTTATGTGAAGGTGTGTTGACCGTCTTCTGCATTTACCTGAGATGGGCTAGACCCACACATTGGAACATTTCCAGAAGACAAATTTTTCCCTTAAATAATATTTAATGGTTGAGGAAAAAATAATAACACAATCTCATGTGATCCATTTTTAAGTAAAAACATATATAACACTTAGACGTGGACAATGGTGTGATGATAACTGGAGGGAGAGGGGAGGAGGTGGGTGGAGGAGGGCGAAGTGAGGGAAGGTAGGGGCAGAAAGAGACTTGGCTTGGGGCAGTGAGCACACAATGCAGTGTGCAGTGTGCAGTGTGCTGTTTTGTTGAGCTGTACACTTGACACCTGTATAGCTTTTTAAAAAAGATTTTATTTTTAGAGAGGAAGGGAGGGAGAAAGAGAAGTACAGAGATGTTGATGTATGAGAGAAACATCGATTGGTTGCTTCTCACATGAGTGCCCGATCCGGGAATCGAACCTTCAACCTAGGCATATGCCCAGACCTGGCATCAAAGTGGTGACTTTCCAGTTTGTGGTATGATGCCCAACCCACTGAGCCACAGCAGTCAGGACAAACTTGTGTGGTTTTGTGACCCCGTGTCTAGAAGACAAGCAGTTGTAGGATAGGTGGGCCTTTGAAGGCAAATGGGTATTTTCAATTTTGTGGAGTCTTGGCAAGATCAGCTCAAAATTTCATGTTTAATAAATATTTCTCAAATGATAATGTGTTAGAACTGCTGAGATAAGTGAAAATTAGTGTTCGATCTATTAAAAAAATGTGAATATATGTAAAGAAATTTAGTTTCATATAAGTCATTTGGGGTAAAACTGTGTGAGGTCCTGTATCATATTCAGAATTTAAGAGGTATCAGATGAGAATAAAGCCGCATCTTCGGATGCAAGTAAAGAAGAAATGCAAGGAACTATTTTGGTAAGTGACACTCTCATGCCCTTGTGCCTGAATTTAAGCAAAAGCAGTATTATTACAGTTATTTTTTGTAACTTAGTGATTGTCCCATTTCTTCCATGTCAGTTGTTAGGGGATTATCTCAGGCCTAAATCCAGTGCACGTCCCCCTTTTTATCATATTTTTTCCCCAAGTTTCTATGGGCAAATATTTTTTTGTGCAGGATGTTTTGAAGTTAATTAACAAGCATGAGCTTTTACCGATGTTCATGACTATTACTCTGATTTTTTTCAAGTTAAGGAGGGTACATCTTTTAGGTGCAAAAGGATTTCACCTGCTGATTAAAATGTTGAATTGACTCAAGATTGTTTGCAAATTCCCATAAAAGTAGCCAAGCTTTTGAGGGGGTACTTCTCAATTATTACAAAAGTAGTACATAACTATTGCAGAAAAAAATAATATTGAAAATAGGATTTCATAAGTTGTTTCAATTGCATTCCTTTTGAGGCCCAATGAATGTAAGGGATACATGGGCGGAAGAATGACCCTCATGGTGGCGAGTTCATCAGCGTTATCAGCACACTCTCAAGAGCCCTGCCTAGGATATGTCCCAGGTCCCCTAGATATTTCTTGAAGGTTAGAAAACAAAGAAAAGTGTCTTTCCATATTTATCTGAGGTTCTCTGAACTACCCATGACCTGCATGCCTCCATTATTACACTTTATAGGACAATAGAATGGCCTTTGCTCACAGACTGAGGAAGTGGCTGCCTCTGAGGGTTGATTTTAGTGGAACTGGGGGAGAAACCTAACGGCCCCATGAAAGACTCTAGGGAGTTGATCATCATGAGTATCGGCTGACTTGTCTGTCCCTGCTACTTGAGGGGTCGGATGGGATGTCACTGCTATTGTGTAGGGCTGTCTACCTTGTGTTCATGGCGGGAAAGGTGAATACAGAAAGAGCGTCTTCTCTTGTGCGCTGCACTAAGGGATCCTGGTTTACCAGAGGCTCATGAGCAGAAAGAGGATCCTCAGGGAGGCTGACTGCAGAGTTCACACCAGGAAGTTCTCCCTCGGAATCCCTGCAAAGGGCCCCAACGGTGTGACACATGGTCATGTGGTCTTTTTTGGGAAAATACGCAACAGTAAGCTAGTTTTCTGTTTTTAATTTTTATCTTATTTTATTTTATTTTTAAAAAGATTTTATTTATTTATTTTTAGAGCGAGGGGAAGGGAAGGAGAAAGAGAGGGAGAGAAACATCAATGTGTGGTTGCTCCTCACGCGCCCCTCTCCTGGCCTGCAACCCAGGCCTGTTCCCTGATTGGTAAGAGCACCAGCGGCCTTTTGGTTTGCAGGCCGGTGCTCAATCCACTGAGCCACACCAGCCAGGGCTAGTTTTCTGTTTTTCAAACACGTCCTCCCCGTAAACTATAAAAGCTTCAGGCCCCAGAAAACATGGATTTGTTTCTGGGTCTGTATTTTCAAGTTGGGACTTACTCAGACCTTTTTGGAAGTGGAGAAGAAACACGTCTTTGTTGATGAATGTGTGCCATGCTGGAATTTCAGAGTAGATCTTCCCACAGGCCTAAGACTGAAGAAAAAAACGGTAAAAAGGACAGATTTTCTTGGGGAAAGAGGCGTGAAGCTGAGAGAGGAATGATCCTATTGGTGTCTTCTGGTATTCCAAGAAAATCAGGAAGTTTGAGGAAAAGAGGGGCAAGTGTCTTTAGTTGATCAGAGAAGAATCTCATATATTTATATTTTTATTTTCTGTAGAGTGAAAGGCTTAATATAACTCCTCTTTAATATCGTTCAATACATTTTATTTAATTGGTGTTCAATTGTCTGCTATAATAACTGCAATACTGTGATGATGATGACGACAGAAAGATGTATGTTATGTGGACATCACAGTGGACACTCACTAAACAGTTTCATTTGCTTTCTCTCACTGGTAACTATTAAAGCCAAGAAAGGGTCTCCTTATCTATTGCCTGTGGATGCCTCCCAAACTGGAATCCTATGAAAAATTGAGGTAAAATGGTCTCTGTGCTCCTCTCAATTATTCTGTCCTTATTTTGTGGTAAAGCCATGACCACATCAGTCCATTTCTCTTCTTTTGTGAATTCTTCAACATCACAGGAGTCAAAATAACCCTTGAACTTTGACACACAAAGCCATTTCTTTTAGAATAGCCTCTAATTTTTTGCTTGCAAAACTATTCAACCGGCAAAGAACCAAGTCCCCTCAAAACCTGCTCTTCGTCAGGTGGTGTTTGCGTTTGTTAGATTTGTTCCCGTGAACTTACTAGTGGGTTTGCTGACCTCTGACTCCTTGACCCTAGGGATGAAAATGACCACTGGGACACACAATGAAAGTTACATAAATGCAGGGAAGTGGTCAATCAGAGAAATAAGTGCGGTCGCAAAAGAATTGACCTGAAAGTTTAGTCGATAGTTCGATTAAGAGGGAAAAGTGCTGAATGTATGAGAAATATGAAATGCTCTCATGGTGCTGAGAAAGAGGACTGTTTGTGCCCGGGAGGCTCAGGGATGGTTTTGTGGAACTGGGTTTTGAGACCTGTGCGTGACATTGTGTTAGGATGGGCACACAGAGTGTGCTACGTAAAACAGACCGTGAGTTAGGATATGACCAACCCTTTGTCTGTTTTGGCAAGCACATGGGATTCTGGGAAGTGGATTTGTCCCATGTCAATAAAAACTTAAAATCCCACATGGTGAATGCTTAGCAGGTTTTTGTTTACATGGTCAACTGCACATGAATTCATAGTTTTCTACATCTTCATGCTGATTTACTCAAGAATATATCAATTATTATTTCTTGTAAATGTTGCTTACTATGATCAACATTTGAATATTTGTGTTACCTGAGTGGAGAAATTTGTAAATAATAGTAATATATAGATGATCTAGAAAACACTTTTATGCATTTTTAGTGTGAAGACTGGTAACTACCTATTCAACTCTGACACCTAATTTGGTGCAGAGACTGTGGGCATGTCCTTTTCAATACTTGAGTGTCAGCTTCATTTTTTAAAAAAGTTGTTTTGAAGATATTATGAGGTAAAGAATTTTAAAAGTCAAAAACAAAAACAGATCACATCATAGTTAGATGTACAGAGAATGGTTGAGGTGCTGAACCTTTATTTATTGTTTTCCTCCGGTCCCCATCTTGAGTCCAAATAGTTTTACCTTGTTTCATTAATTTTGGGATTCAGTGGGTTTATCAGTGGTAGGACTCTAGTTACCAGCTGATTTGAAAATAGATGTCAGTTCACCCACAGATAGACAGAAAATTCAAGTCAAGTGAGTTGGTAGTGTGGTAAAGAGGAAAGAACGAGAATTTAGAATTTGAAGATCTAGGTTTGAGTTTTAGCTCTGCCACTAACAGCCCAGGAGATGACAGAGGTGTCATTTCATCCATTTGAAACTCAGTTATTATTAATCTATAAGGTAAAGTGTGGTATGATGATCTTTGATGTCATTTCCAGCTTTTAAAATTCTATGCTAAGCAGCACATCTCCATAGAACATGAACATCGATAGCAAGTAGTAGAAAAAATGTGTTTTTAAAAGATTTTACTTACTTATTTTTTAGACAGAGGAGAAGGGAGAGAGAATGAGAGGGAGAGAAACATCACTGTGTGTTGCCTCTTGCACGTCCCCTACCAGGGTCCTGGCCTGCAGCCCAGGCACGTGCCCTGACTGGGAATCGAACTCATGACTCTTTGGTTCACAGGCCCATGCTCAATCCACTGGCCGCATCAGCTAGGGCAGAAAAAATATTTTAAACAGTGATACATTCCTAGTTTTTCCTTCTGCAGTTTACACTGTTAGTGACCAGGATGTTGTCTTCTACGCTTCGCCTGGTTTTCTTCTCTGTCACCTTCTCTCTATGCTCCGTCTCAGACATTCACACACTGACCTTCCTCTGGCATCTTCTATCAGGAAGAAGAAAGCATTCTAAAGATCTCCTCATACTTAATGGGAGCCTGGTTAGAAATGGGGTTGGGGATTTGGGAGAAACAGTCAGGAAGGACAACCACCTCCCATGCCTCAGACCTTTGACAAGCTTCCTTAAAACAGTGGCTTTTTTATTGTGAGAGCAGAGAGTGGCTTCAGTGCGTGTTTGAATGAATTACATGTCTGTGTGATGGGACTGCAGTGAGAATATATGACAATTATCTTGATCCTCGTATATAGAGATGGGCAAACGCTTATGTTTGCACACTCAAATGTATCTACAGGTGTGCTTTAGCAAATTGGAAGAAGTAATGCTACATCATTTCAGAACTCAAGTGAAATTTTCACATATTACCAATGCTACCAATCAAACAATTTTGTTGTTATGACTAAAACAACAAAGATAAGTTCGTTTGAACACTTGCAGGAATAATTTTAAAAAACTTCTATTTTGTTAATAGCATACTGGAATAAAAGAATAGAAAGAACCACAATAAAAGAGTTTAGACGATCTTTACCTCTTGATCCATCAAATCTACCCATCCACCCATCCATTTACATAATCTCTTTAATTTAAAATTAATACTCTTTGTTTACCCTGGCTGGTATGGCTCAGTGGATTGAGTGCTGGCTGCCAAACCAAAGGGTTGCCAGTTCGATTCCCAGTCAGGACACATGCCTGGGTTGTGGACTGGGTCCCCAGTGAGGGATGCACGAGAGGCAACCACACATTGATGTTTCTGTCCCTCTCTTCCTCCTTCCCTTCCCCTCTGTCTAAAAATAAATTGAACAAAATCTTAAAAAAATAAAATTAATAGTGTTTGGATTCTGGGACTATCATGGTTTTTAGACCCTGCCCAGATTTTATTTTATAATGTAATGTACTTTTATAATGTCAAAACAAAAACACACACAAATAAGAAATATAGTATATTTTGTCCAATAAACTCCTCTTAGGAATGAAGTATGATTGAATGGTGAAAAGTAGGGCTTGAGTTCAAATTGGGTCAGCAGCGTAGTCATTAAATGTTAGCCTTTGTCATGACCTATTGATGGAGGGATTTTCACCTAAAATTACTGGCTGGTGTGGGTAGAAAGGATGAGTAAGACAGTCTTCTAACTGCACCCAGGGGGGCCCTTAATTTAGTCAATTTACTAAGGATTAGGGCATGTTTTTAGGTCCTTCCCCCCTCAGATCAGCCTTTCCTAACTCAAAAAGAGCCGTCATCAGAGTCCTTTGGAGAAAGGCGTGCCCGCGGTCAACCCCCTGACTCTGAACTTGCTTAACTGCATTATTACTCCTCTTTGCTAGCTCAGAAAGTCGAGCCTCTTCTCCTTTGTTCTCTTCCTTCCTCTTCTCCTTTACTCTCTCCTGTCAAGCACTTCCTTATTCATTTCCCTCCAGTTCTGCTGTTTGTTCCTGAAAAGGCAGCGTGGAGAGGCAAGGCCAATCATTCATGTGGAAGCTTACTACAAAAGATATTCTTTACATATATATTTTTATATATATGCACAAATGCATTTATCAGGTGCATATGCATTTGTATGTGTCTAATGTTAAGGCATAACATTCAAGCTACTCAGGACCTTGAACCTATGCACCTGATACATGTAACAATACATAAGAAAAGAGTTTTTTTGTATCTCTCAGATCAACCGCGACCTCCACGGGGTTAAAACCAGCCTTTGAAGCAGATGTTTTAAAGAAAATTTTGCTAATGAAAAAACTGGTTCAGAGGGTTAGGCATTTTGCCCCAAACCAGAGAGGAAGTGGACAAGTGGGTATTTGGGGTAGATCAGCCTGTCTCCCCAGCTAGGGGTCTTCCACCATGACAGACAGTTGGGAACGGTTGCTTAGGGATGAAGAGAAGAAAACAAAAATTAAAAAAAAAGCAGCTGTCCTTATCCAAGGACAGGGACAAATCATTCACATCACCTGCTTAGTCATCTTGACTGGTTTGCCAATTTCTCCCCAAGTCCTCTGGTGGGAAGTGACACTAATCTGAAAGCCAGCCTCCTGGCCCTGAGCCTCATACCTTTGCAGGACCAATGGGGAAGGGGTCACATACTCTCTTTATTACCCCTTTCCTGCCAGCCTCTGGGAAGGACTTCTTGCACAGCAGGTATCCCTGAGTGATTTTTGATGATGACCTCGATAATGCTACTAATTTCTTTGCCAGTGAGAATTAAGCTTGCCTTCTCTGTTAACTCCAGGAAGTTTCCCCTTTCCTTTGTGTTCTGTGATTACCTCTCTCTATCTCCCAACAAGCAATCAGGGAGTCTGATAAGACTTGGATTTTCACAACAAACTCCCTGCTCTGCCCCCATTCTTCTTTCTGGAACCCAACAGAAAACCAAAAGCAAAGAAACAGTCTGGAAATGCCATAGAGGAGGTGTCAGTTCAAGCAGTATGTATGATATTAATTTGATCTCTATATCAAAGATTGCAGTCTCACAGAATCTATGGCTCTGTTGTTTAGTAAATAATGTATCTAGGTTTTTCAGCCTTGAGAGGCTACTTAATCTTTCTGTTGCTGCAGGGCATGGCTGGATTATCTTCTGTATACACCGATGCTTGGCTTTGCTTCAGTGGACAAAGGCCTGGAGTGGAAGTTAGACAATTTGAGTTTTATTTCCCAAGTAAGCTCTATGTAATATTTATATTTGCACCCATGGAATCAGGCACAATATCAGCTACATCCTTGGGATTCAAAAATTGTTTCTTGAAAGATGAAAGCTTTGGGGCAACGTCACCTGCTTTCTTCGGGTTTCAGCTATAAAAGGAAGGGCTTCTTCCGATGATTTGCCATTTTGTAAATGTTTTGCTAGAGCGTTTCAGGCCTCTGAGTCATTTATCTTTTTAGCTCTTTACATAGGTTTCTGGCCCCCAAAGTGTAGTTTTTAACTTTCTTCTATTTTCCAGACGTCTCCCACCATGCTAATCCTGGCAAAGGGTCGTGGTGGACAGAGCTCTATAGGTCGTGTGTGTTTTGGGGCAGTCTTGTCTTAACGAGGGTGGCAAAACCACTCCTTTGTTTTCTGTCCCCAAAAGGCTCTCTGTGTGACTTGTTACCTCTTTTGTGTATGGAGCCTGGGTTTATTTGTTGCCTTTAAAAATGACTGATGCCAATGATCGCAAGAACAGTCCACGGTGGAAAGCGAAGGTGAAGGCAGGGTGGTTCTTTGTCTTTGGCAATTGTGTCCCGAGTCTGATGGGGTCACGTTTAAAGCTCGGTAAACACAGCTGAGGTTTAGATTTCACAGCAAGAATTCTTACTTAGTCGCTATACATAACGTAATCTTCACATCCACCAACCACCACTGGAACTGTCGCTCACCTTTTATGATTATGTTTTTACAACTGATTTACAGGGTCGACTGTGACATCTGAGTCCTGGCACTGTAGACCAGGAAGAAAAAAATGGGACAGTGTTGGCCACAGATTTTCTTCCTGCCCATGCCAATCCTGTTCCTCAAAGGACAATGTCTATAAGATTGCGTATGTGACATATACAGTCTTGTGTTCGGGTAGCTCTCTGAGTCCTCATGGGATAGGCATGAGGTCTATACTCTCTGGACCTCATGTTTTTCTCATCTGTAAGAGTTGGGGTGACAGCACCCCTCCAAATAGGGTTTGGGTAAAAATGGAAGAAAAGTTATTTAAGGGACTCAGGAGGCAGGCGCAGGCTAGCACAAGCAGTCAGTGAGTCATTGAACAGCAGCTTTGCTTGTATCACCATCACCATTATTGATGCAGTTTTGCCCAGAATGTTGAAGGAACTTTCAAGATGGACTTTGAGAGAGCCATGCTCTGCTTCTGGTCAACCAGTGTACAGAGAAAAGTTTTTCAGAGGTAAGTTATTCTACATGGCAGTGGGTGAACCACATGTCCATCAAAAACTGTGGATTTAATTCCGATTCAGTAACAAAAAACAGAAGCTAAATCTCCTCTTAAAGCTAGTCTTTGGCAACATGGTTTTTCTTTCTCTATCAAAGAACTGTTTGTCCAAAGGAGGAAGATGAGTATGTTTGGCAAAGGGAGCAGGCCAGATACAATTATTTCTTTAACTACTTGGTTTTTTTTTTGTTCTGATAGCCTTGAGGAAATTAATGCAATCAACCTGGAATGAGAGCATTTCCAATATTTTACAGTTCTGAATAAATATGGTTTAAATGGAAGAAGGTACATAATTACTACATGGAACATGATCTTCTGTTCTATTTCACTGGGATTTTTTCATTCATAGCATCTTAGAAATGCACATTTAGTCGTGAGCCACTAAAAACGCTTATTGTTCTTTCAAATCGTTTGCACTGTTTTGATTTTTCCCAACTCAATTCCATTGAATATCTATGAGTTGTCACATTTTTATAAGTAATAACTGTGTCAAGCTGTGCTGACAAAATGTCCCAACATAACTGTTAATAAGCATTGTCATTTTAAGAATGAAACAGTTTGGCTAACGATTTATGTCTTATAATGCAGCACTTGGGGCAGCTGTATGATTTGTCTCTTTAGCAAGTCAAGTAATTTCTTTAACAAAATGTTAAGCACAGATGGGCCATAAGCTGTCAGTTAACTATTATTGTGTCCGCATCTGCCTGCTCTCAATGCACTGTTTTATGTATTCAGTCAGTTACTTAGCTGCAGCTCTGTGAAAAGCCGAACCTACTCTGATTGGCAAATAAAATGTTCATTTGTCTCTTCTTCCTATTGTTTTGTTTTGGTAACACATGTCAGCAGCTCAATTACCCAGTTCATTAACAGCTCCCAAAGGACATGATGGCCAGCCGAGATAAGAGGGGCAATTGTGCCACATATGGCCAATAATAGCCTCTCTCTTGGCAATTGTAAATAAAAGTCACTTGGCCCTCTTCCTTTCAGGAGAGCTACTGTTTTCCTGTTCCCCTTCAGTGTGCAAATTACCTTTCTCTGCCCTGTGCAACCCAATCCCAGCCCACTAACCCAGAACCTAGCTTCCAGCTCTGAGACATGGGGACTTCCCGCCCGTCGGCCAGAGAGCTCTGCTTCTTCACTTTAATTATGACTGACTTTTAAGCTCTTGAGAGGGGAACGTTCTTATCATGGAAAACTATTCTTAGAAAGCTGTTAGCTGATTAATTAGTTAACTAATCAGTTCTCCTAATTGAATAGCAACACATTTTCTTGGGGCTTTCAGCTCTTTTTCTCTTTGAAATGCTCTGGTGGCGGTTACCATGGAGTTTAAAAAAACCATTTAAAAAAGTGCAACTAGAAATTATTTGCAGGGGGGGCACAAGGAGGTGTGACTAGAGCTTTGCTTGAGGAGGGAGAGTCCTGCTGTGAAAGGAACTGTTGTTACACACGGAGTCTCCAAATAAAGGGTTTTAAGAAGCCGCTGGATGAACTTGGGTGGGTAGCCAGTGCCATGGCCCCTTCCAGTGAAGCTTTTGGAAGGAGGTGCTGGAACAGGTAGTTTGTTTGGGATTCTCCCGCAAGCAAAACGTTGCATGTGTCAGAGGAAAGAGAAAGGCTACGGGCATGTTTCTACTTAAACACACCAGCCGATATTGCTACTACAAATAATAAACGTGGCTTTTGTTTCGTTTGGTAGCTTCGCTGTTACAATCTTTTGAGTGGCTGATAGTAAGGTGGTGGCCATCCACAGAAAGCAGTGCCACTCCGTGCCTTGGAGGCAGGTTGGCGGTTCTGCCAGCCTCTGCTTTTAGCCCTTATCTTAAATAAACACCAACGTCCAGGCCGTGCATTCAAAATAACTGCTGGGCGGAGGAGCGTGGGGCGGGCCCTCGTGGGCTGCGCCTGCAGCCGGTCATATTCATAACCAATCTGTACTCACCTCCCAGGGCAGCGGGCACTCGGGGAGTTGTTGAGTGTCAGGGTTTATTTGTGCTATTTTGATTAGCGCCAACCTGGCAGGAGCTTATTTTCCTTCTAATGACCCCGTGCTGGGAGAGGGCGGTTTCCGAGGGAAGGACTTGGGAGAGAGGGGAGGGGAATAGTGTTACATGTCTCCAGCTCCCAACGGGGACTGCTGGGCAGTGAGGGCACCAGCGTCCGTGCGTGGCTGGAGGGTCTTCATTCGATGTGGTGTTCTTAAAAGCACCTTTTGGCGAGAAAGCCCAGAATATCCTTGCCATACGTTGTCTTCTTCTTTTTTTTTGGCATTTGCTGAAGATTGTCGTGCAGGCACATTTTCCTAAGAAAGTGTAGAGGCAATGAAAACAAAACAAGACCCTCCGCCCCCAAATAGACCACTGACGTGGCTATAATTCATCTTTCCTAATTTATCAACTAACAAAATAACAATTACTCAAATCCTAGGTCTGGGTTAGGGATTCTGGGATGCTCGGTTTGTTGCTTGAGAGATCGTCAGACTTTCTAGATCTACTTTAGGGTTTTGTTGAAACCTTGTGCTTGTTCCTTTCAGCGTGTCTCTCTTCTCTCTTCCCGACATATATACAATTTTAAACCACAGAAAAACAATGTCACCGATTACTTCTTAGCTTGTGAATTAATGTGGAAGAGAAGCTTCCAGGTGCTGAAGTCTCTCAACTGGATTGGATTAACCCCTACTGTGCATCCATTTCAATCTCCTCCACCTCCCTCCTCTGGAAAAAAAAAAAACAAAAAAAAACCAACCTCCCTTTTCTCATCCACTCCGGCTGTCTTTGTGTCTGCTGCTCCCTGCCAGGCAGGTGTCAGAGCTCTGAATGAGGGTAAATGCCCCGCTGATGGATTCCACAGATGGAGCGTGGAAATCGGGAGAATAGGCTTCAGCCACAGGCCATTTCTTGGGATCCAACAAAAGCCTCCAAATAAGTCAACAAAAATCCCAAAGATCACAAAGGGAAAATGTCATTTGTCATTTACTCTGAGTCTGTGAGGGAATATCAGTCTTGCTTCACTCCTCCTGGCTTCCACCCGAGCAAACACGAGAGAGGTCATTCACACCTCTCTCGGTGTAAAGGGGCGCCTTCAGACCAGAAAACAGTGAGTTGTCCCATTGTCCCCTCCATGTGGAGTCGTGAATCCCGCAAACACAGGAGACCTTCCTCAATTAGCCGAGGAGGTGCGCCAAACTTTGCGCTGACCTGTCAAAGACCTCATGGAATATTTCTGGGAAGTACTTTTAAACTCAGACACAGGGTAAAACAACCTCATGGACCTCTCAGAAACGATTTTTATTTTATCTTTTCTATATTTGTAAAATCAATCTAGGAACACAGCTTTGAGTACAAGGGCTGACAGGTCTGGCTCAGAAAGGTTAGCACACACGAAAAGACCCTCTGACTTGGTCTGAGGCCATCTTAGAGTGAATGACCGAAGATGACTAAGGAAGTTCAGCCTCAGCGCCTGCAGAGAGGGGCCCCTCCCACCTCCTCCATGTCCGTAGTAAGTCGCATTGTATTATATCTGGGACGAACATAGAGTTTAAATGGTTGTCATGTTTTGATCCTTTAATTATTCAAATGGAAGGTCTTGCTGAGAAGAAAGACAATGTGCCAGATTTATGTTCATGAATTATTTTGTCTCCCCCCCTATTTTTTGTGCCTGTCTCCCATCTCTGAATTATATTGGTCTGGAAACCAATAATTATAGAATTTCACATGACTAAATCCCTATAAAATTGAGGTAAGATCTCATGTATAATAGCGTTAACGAGGATGAATATTTCCTGAGGTTACAGAAGAGGTCAAAAAGGGTTAATGGACAAAGACGTAGCCTCTAATTCTGTAATTCCTTCTTTAATTAAACTTCATGGTTGGTCTGCTGGTGGTGATGCTTCTGCCTTCTCCTCCCAGTTGGATTTGTTTCCGAAGGAAGAATTTGTGATTCTGGGGTGGTTTGATTGTTGCCTATGTGTGATCCTTTTTCTTTTTCTCTGACAATGTTCATTTTCCTGAGCCTATTCTTGGGGGTTAATATGAGTCATTGGGAGAACTAAGGATGTGGCTCCTAAGATCTGACATCAGCCGGAGAAAGAAGAAGCAATGAACTTGCTAATAAAGCGCGGAGTGGAAACACTCAGACGCCTGGTGGGAGTTGACACTTCCCTTGGTGATTCCAGGGTCTCTGCTGAATGACTTGTGAATATTCAACAGATTTCAAGGGACTTTTATCTAATTTGAAAGATGGATGTAAATACTTTAAATAAATATTGACTGTGTACTACAAAGTTTTAAAAGTACATCCTGGTGGCGAGGGGGAGAGGAGTGAACAGATGGAGCCTCGGGTGTTTTAAGTCAATGAATCTGCTTTATCTCCTCCCTGTAATGGTGGATACATAGCCGTAGAAATTAGTGAAAACTCATAAATCTGTCCAACAAAAGACGGAGTCCTGGTGTAAGCCATGGGCTTTAGTTAATAATAATATATAAATATTGGTGTGTCAAGGGTAATGAAAGTACCACATTAATGCAAGATGTAGATAGTAGGGAAAGAATGGGGAAGGGGAGAACAGGTATATACAAACTTGGTACCTTGTGCTCAATTTTTTTAAACCTAATACTGCTGTAAAAATGTTATTTTTAAAAAGTGTGAGGTTCTTTACAACTCTTGATATCCTTTCATTAAGATATCTTTAACACCTCTCCCCCCAAAAGAGAAAACAACTTTATTAAAGTATAAAAGGAGTGATCAGTTCAACCCTTTGTGAACATCAGTTTGTTGAGATGGACCCTGGACCTTAAGACGAAGGGTCTGTGATCATTCTCACTGGGGACTGCTAGCGGTCAGACTGACTATTTTGATTTCTTAAATTCATTCATTTGCTTTGGTGAATGAATTAATCGCCTAGCACTTTATTGTTGTTTAGTAAGTTCAGTTTATCTTGAATATGTAGAGTTCTGTATATGGTCGTTGAATTGAATTCAATTAGAAACATTGTTTGATTTGGTATATAATACTGACCAAACTGTTGTATTTCTGTAAGTTTCATTTGATTCTAGGAAGTTTTTGAAAAATTTGGGACAAATTAGAGCAATAGTGTCATTCAGCTAAATGATTTACATTAAAATTCCTGTTTTGGTTGGTTTCTGGTATTTCTCTTCAAAAAGACTGTGTGTGTGAGTGTTATAAGAAAATCAGCACCTATTTAGGGCACACCAGGTTGGAAGAGAATCTGCTCTCTGAAGTCCCATAGACTGGATTAAATCCTAGCTTCCCCGAATAACTTCTTTGAGTCTGTTTCCTTTTTCTGTACAATGGCGTAAGTATTTACTTCACAGGGTCTTCGTTTATTTACCTGGGGAACAGAGAGAAATCCTTTCCCTCTTGGTAAGATTTGCTTCAGGTTCATTGTCACATTGAGTTAAATTAATGTATAAATCAGAGAATGGACTGTGAGGGGATTTGGGTACCAGAGTGAAAACTTTCAGTGAGAATATGGGTTGGAATATGCAGTTTAAAGCAATAAAAATTCCACTTAAAAAGCCATGTGTTGTATATTGATATAGATTTTCTAATGAAAACTATTCTGAAATTTGAAATTGGAGGATTAATATTTCTGGTCAGTGAATAATAAAGTAGAGTTTGTGAAGGCATGTGTAGAATATGCTCAAGAAACTTAAAAGTAATTGAAAATTTTCCCCTTAATATTAATGGTGGGCAGAAGAAATAGTCCAAAGAGATTATATTATTGAAAAGATTATATTTAAATCTAGTTGCAAGATGCTATCAATTTATTATTAATTTAGATAATGGCCTTGATAATGCTGCTTGCAATTTTCAAGTCATAGCGTTAGATATTCTGTACAGAAAAAAATAATATATAGTTTCTTTCTGTTCAGCTATCTTTGGTTAATATTTAGCAAGAAAGGTTACTTTCTATCTAGTTTCTATTTTGTTCTAGTATCTAATTTGTTCTAATATCTTGAGTGAAGTTGAGTATATAACAGATGAACTTCCACAAAATCCTTTTGTGCTGTTAAAATGAGATTAAATTTTAGATTTTTTGGTAAAAACTGAATGATTCAAATTCAAGTTCTATGTAGATAAGGAATTTTATTTTTCTTGAGTGATAAAAGAAAGTAGTATTTCCATCTTTAGAAATAGCTAGTATTTCTTCATTGGTAGATTAATCTTGGGTTGCTGACTTGACATATTTTTAAAGCCCACATCCTTTTAGGTTTTACAGATGGGGAAAAGTTAGAATTAAGTTGCAAAATTGTGGCTTCGTGTTGCCAAAAACGATCAGTTGGTTCAGATAATTTCCCCCAGAAAAAATCAGGAAAATTACTTCCTCCGTAACTTTTGAAATGATGTCATGTGGAGGCTTTAGTAGTTAGATATAACCTTTTGGATTGCTTTTGAGTAAACAGCTTAGAAATAAAAGTAGTGATTATTTAGCTCCTTAAAGAAAATTTAATTTTTGGTAGTAAAGGCTGCCCTATTGAACTCTTAGATAGTCTGAATCTTTTTTATCACCAGCTGGCGGTTCTTTATCTTTTTAAAAATCATAATCCTTCCCTGGCTGGTGTGGCTCAGTGGATTGAGCACTGGACTGTGAAGCCAAGGGTTACTGGTTTGATTCCCTGTCAGGGCACATGCCTGGGTTGCAGGCCAGGGCCCTGGTGGGGGCCTTGTGAGAGGCAACCACACATTGATGTTTCTCTCTCTCTTTCTCCCTCCATTCCCCTCTCTCTAAAAGTAAATAAATAAAATCTTTAAAAAATAAACTAAAATCATAATCCTTTTTGGAAAAAAAAGATAAATATTCCCCAGAAAAATGCAAGTATGCAAATACGTGTGAGAATTCCCAAATAACTTTAGAGGATTCACAGACCCCCAACATATGTGTGAAAAGATGCTGGGAGACTCTTATAACCAAAATCTCCATCTAAGATTATAAGGATGACAGAGAAATCAGTGTTAGTTCAAAACTTAAATTTTACCTGGCACACTCATTTATTCAACATGTACGTATGGAGCAACTACTATGTGCCTGGACTTCCTGCAGTGAACAAGGCAGAGAAAAGCCTCATGCTCCCGGCATCTATCTTCTGGGGATGTTCATCGTGAAGGTGAAACACAGTGGTCTTGACCCTCGGAATTGGCTCTTGCTGGTACTAAGCGTCCCCCTTTCCTCAGGAGCCAGAGATGATTTTGATTAATTGACCTGACAGTGCATGACACATCATATTTACTTGGGAGGATTTAATAACCCCTGAGACTCCCAAAGGAAACATGAAAATTTCCACAAACTATTCTCCTAATGGGGTCATGGTGAGAGAAAGTCCGGGCGAAGGTTTAAAGTTCTCCCAGGCAGAGGAAGCCTTCGGTCAGTGCCGTCACCTGACTTCACGTCGGACAGTAAAGTCAGGCGTCCTGGGCCAGATGCATGAAAGGAAAACACTTTATGGGAATTATTGTCCTCTGAGGGAAATAAGTAGTTCGTTTCTTGGGGGCACATTATTATTTATAATTTAAAAAATGTATATGTGGAAGCAATGTTTTTGATAAATTGCGGCAGGTAATATTTTCTGTATTTGGGAATTCTGAGAAGGAAGGGAATAATTAATATAGAATATTCTACAGAGGTGGTTCTCAAAGTGTGGTCCAGGACCAGTAAAATTAGCATCGACCCCCTGGGAATGTGATAAAAATGCAAATTGTCAGAGCACCGGGCCCCAGACCTACAGATCAGGCAGAAGCTGTGGAAGTGGGGACAGCAATCTGCGTGTTAACCAGTGTTTCAGGTGATTGTGGCGCTCCGGCAGTGCTCTGGCTTGTTCACTGCGGTGAGACCACTGCTCCACAACTAGGCACATGTTATCGCTTTTAAAATTGGGCGCATATTTATCAAACATTCATGCATGCAAGTTGTCTTGGGAGCTTTTGAAGTGTAAAATGCAATGCACGACCTACTTCTTTGCATGTTAATACGGCTTTAAAATACTACCATACTCAAGGAAAATTTATTTTCTTTTTTAAAGTTAATACTAAAATGGCCTAAAATAATTAATTTATATTAACGTAGACCATTTTAAATTAGATAACATAATTGAAAAACATATCACAATGTCTAACAGACAGTAGATGCCTTGTGTATTATAGCTCTCTGTTGCTTTTATGCACAAGTATTTACTTTTTAAAATTTGTCATATAGATATTAACTCAATTTCAGTGTTTGAATATAAATAAAATATAGAAGTGTTAAAATATTAAAAAATAAAATTAAACTTATGGGGTATTTTGGACATGTACCTTTTTGGGCAGCATATACTTTAAACTGATGTAGAACAAAAGTTTAAATTTCTGTAAGGTGGAGGTACGTTTGAGCTGAAGATCAAAGAATTGGTAGCATTGGAAGCATTGCGTTTTCACATTGCTTCTAGCCTCACCTGCATTTCCCCAGGTTCTACTCTTTTGAGGGTGCAAATGAGTTACCTTGACATTGACATTAATCATCTATGATTTTCTGGCTTTCCTTCCTCATTTGCTGAGAGCACACTTCAGCTCCTTCTCCAGAGGAACCCTCAGCTATTCAGGGAGTTTTCAGAGCACATTTGGACGTGTTCTGGAGCCAGGGGGCTCGGACTCCTGGACTATACTTGGAGTCTATGGCCCGATTGACTTCTGATGGCCCTCTGCCATTGCCCCAGTGTCCAGGGCTCTGGCCGAGGGCTGCTCTCCCCCTCAGAGCCCTGTGTCTGGTGCACCCTCAAAACGAGAACCCTCTGCGGGCCAACGGGTGCTCTGCTACGTCACAACTCACAGACGCCATATTGTGTCATTACCTCAGATTCCTACCTAATTTCTCAGCACCTTCTCCTCTTTCCTAGGTACCAATTTGGAAGTCTCCTTCCCAGATGCATGTGAATACAGGCAAATTCAAGCTTTGGTGGGGAGGGGACACAGCAAAGCTGGCTTCAGTGATCAACCTAGGCAGTTGCCCCAGACCCCACACTCAGAAGGACCCTGTGCTTGGTTTTACACTCTGTTGTTGTTACCTTGAAATTTTGGAACATGGGGCCCTGTATTTTCATCTTGCACCAAGTTCTTCAATGAGGCGGCAGTCTCGGTAGCTACTCCCCCCATTCAGCAGGGACCCAGACTCTGAACTTCAGTTTAGGGACAGTTTATTGGATGAAGCCTGCTTCTTCCTCAATTTGTTCTTTAGATTCACATTAACAGTTTCTAAATTCTCCTTAAAGCATTTCCCAATATTTGGTAATGAGATAGTTAGACATGATTTTTCTTAGAGGAGAGGGTACAATCTATAAATTCATAGGAATCCTGCAATAGTTTATTATTGTTGCCTTTGTTGATACTAAGTTGATTTTTGATTATTGATTTAAGAAGTCACTTGTGTTAACAGATTTTCTGGTGTAAAAGTTGGTGAAAGTTTATCTGGAACCAAATTGAATGTGATTCGTTCATTAGACATTAAGTACCTTATCCGTTAAACGCTAAGGATGAGGATCATAAAAATGGAGTGAGCCCTGCCCCTGTTTTCTTAACAGCTCACGGTGGACCTAGAATGACAGGTGCAGAGCGCCATTATTTCTTCTTGGGGCCTGCGGACAGGGGAGGTGGGGGAGTAAATGCCGTTCCATAACAGGACATCGCAAGGAGGGCCTAGGAGTCGGTGAAAGACAACGTACCCTAGGCTGGGCTCTGAATCCTGATGGCTGTTCAGACCTGTTTTACGATTCACATTTTACCACTTTTTTTCTCCCGTTCTCTTAGCCTCAGCACCCCAGTCGGATGAAGGCTCTGACATTGACTCTGAACCTGACTTGCCGCTAAAGAGGAAACAGCGCAGGAGCCGAACCACCTTCACAGCAGAGCAGCTGGAGGAGCTGGAGCGCGCCTTTGAGAGGACGCACTACCCTGACATCTACACCCGCGAGGAGCTGGCGCAGCGGGCGAAGCTCACCGAGGCCCGGGTGCAGGTACTGCGCGCTGGCCCTGCCTCCCGGTCCGGGCGGGACCCCGGAAAGGGCCTTCTCCTTTAAAGCAGGTTTAAAACCAGGACAGTAGCTGTGTTAGCAATGGCGCTTTGTGAATTGTAGCCTCTAGCATTGTAAAGTTTCCTCTGTTCTCTCTAATTCCTTTTCTTTATCTTTTGCCTTGTCATGATGAAAATGTCATGACCTCTTTTACCTTTTTATTTGCATTTGCCTGATTCAGCCTCTCCTCCCCCCAATCTCTTTCGTTGTAGGTATGTCCATTTAGCAATATCTGACTTCGCTAATCAGTGGGTAGTTTGTCTTTTTTTCCTTAATAGGTTGGTAAGTCCAATTAAATTTGTGATGGGTGTGATGGATATGTTTGGTTTCTTTTCTGTCATGCTGTTTGATATAAAAATTGTATTTTATATGTGTGTGTTTTTAAATGTGATCTACTGAATTTGCTTTCTTTGACTTCTTGGCATTTTTTGGTATTTATGAAAGTGTGCATTCTTATTTTAGAATTTGTCTATTAGTAGGAGAATATGATTGCATTAGCTATAACACACAGAAATGTGTCAATTCCTGTTTTTACTCATCAGTTCAGGAACCCTAATTATGTCCCAGTCATTATATGGACTTTGCTACACAGATATTAGCAAACCAGTTGGGAGTAGTCTTTCTGTGCCAGGTATCATTCTAAGCGCTTTACATGAATTAACCCATTTACTTGTCATTAAAACCCTAGGTTGCTACTATTATTATCCCCAATTTACTTATAAGGTTATTTAAGTAATTACCCAAAGTTACGCTGCTCGTGAATGATAGAGGTAATCGAACCCCATACATTTCCTCTCCATGGCCTTTCAGCTATGAAGGTGTGCCAATCCCTTCCTTTAAGGGCTTTATTGTCTAGAAGCATTTTAAGAAACTATACGATTTTAAGAATAGTTTGAATTATCTTTTGAACTCCGAGATGTACACTTGACCCTTGAACAACATTAAGTTAGGGGTGCTGAGTCATGAATAGTTGAAAATCTGTACATAAGTCTTGACTCCTGGGAAATTTAGCTGTCCTTTGGGATCCCTGGGGGATTGGTTTCAGAGCACCCTGCAGATACCAGAATCCCAGTACACCCCAGTTGTCTGCACCCGCCAACCTCCAGCTGTGG
The DNA here is from genome assembly GCA_004026765.1 of Micronycteris hirsuta. Taxonomy (NCBI): domain Eukaryota; kingdom Metazoa; phylum Chordata; class Mammalia; order Chiroptera; family Phyllostomidae; genus Micronycteris; species Micronycteris hirsuta. Next base: position 94,563 of record PVJI01001433.1, read on the forward strand.
ACTGAAAACACTGCAGGTATTTACTGAAGAAAACCAGCATGTCAGTGCATCCACACAACTCAAACCTGTGTTGTTCAAGAGTCAACTACACTCTGAGCCCTCTGGAAAAGGCTTCTTGGGGCGAATATGTTTCTGTTGAGTGATAGAATAATGTGTTCGTCATTAATGATGAACTTTCCCCGTGAGGATGTAAAGCAATGTTTGAAAGATAATAAATGCCTTGCAGGGGTGTCCAACCTGCAGCCCATGGGCAGCATGCAGCTCAGGATGGCCAGGAATGTGGCCCAACACAAAATTGTAAATTTACTTAAAACATTAGGAGACTTTTCTCTTTTTTTGTGATTACATGTCACAATGTATTTAATGTGTGGCCCAAGAAAACTGTTCTTCTCCTAGTGTGGCCCAGAGACACCAAAAGATTGGACACACTTTTAGAGTATCCTGGAAGTCCTTACTATCCTAGGAGTTAAGCCGCCGTATTTGGAAATGTTGTGTTATTCTCAGACACTGAACTTTAATAGTCAAAGTGAGGTAAGGAACTCAGCAGTGAATGAGCCAGTTGATATGGTCTCTAAAGTGATCAACACTTTCTCATATGCAGGTAATTACCTCTGCTGTCATAGAATTCTACAGCAGTGACCTCTTCCAGCCTGCGGAGTCTAGTTAGAGGAACTGTCTTACTCAATTTAACTTTTCATAGGATCATCACGGTGCTAGGGAATTCAAGGAACACTAAGGTGAATTAAGATAAGTCTTTTAAGGAGCTATATTTAGTGTGGGTAATAAAGTAAAACACACAAGTAATTTTAAAAACAAAGCAAGTAAGTACCATAAGAAAGAGACACAACGTAGTGGGGGTTGAGAAGAGAAAGGATGAGCTCTTGCTGGAGTAAACAAGAGAGGCTCATAGAGAAGGAAGATTTAAGATGGACTTTTGAGGTGAAATAGTTATTCATTGGACAGGTCAGGTGGGGGAATAATATGAGCAAAAGCACAGAGAGTTGGAAGCTCTTGAGTTACATATCACTCATGTTCACTCACATTGAGGGGACAGGGAATAGTTCAGTTTGGTTGGAGGGTCAGGAGTGGTGGGTGGCAGGAAGGAACATGGCTGGAAATCTAGGCTGAGGACATCCTGTGGAGGCCTTGGGTGTCAGGCTAGGACACTCACACTCTATGTGATAGGCAGGGGAGGCTGTGGGTACAAAATAGGTCAGTGATGGCCATGTGATGGGGAAGGAAAGCAGCGCCGAGAAAGGTATTCAGACATGGAGTGTAGGCAACCGATTGTGATAGCAGGGGGCGGGCGGAAGGGTGAGTGAAGGTGAGAATCACAGATGCACCAGGTTCCTAGTGTGCATGCTTGCACTTGGTACTATTCAGCCCTTCTACCTGTGACCTTGAGTGTGCACTATATTCCAGGATCCGGTCCCTATGTTCCATGGCTGGCCTTAAGATAGGTCAAATATCAGCTCTGAATTCAGAGTCAAAAAATAAACATTGAATTTTAAAGAAATCGAACAAAGTGAGTGATGGAAAACTGAAAAGGGTGTTCAGTGTTGCTCTATGTCATTCTCGCCTTTGCCAAAGACGAGGATGGGGGACAGGATACATCACAAGCCCACGCGGCTTGTACAGTGCCTGGCATTTGCGTCTGGCTCAGGGCATGTCAGAGAATAAGAATGGCCCATTAAGTTCCAGAGGACATGGGATCAAACCAATAAAGAGTGGTTCATATTTTTCTATACAGTGACCTCCTCTCCAAAGCAGGGCCCTCATTAACTTAGCAGCTGTCCTAATGTGGCTTTAACCCGGTGACTCTTTACATTCCTTATGGCTTCATTAGTTCCCTCGAGACACATCACGTCCCGCGCCACAGCTATGATCTACAGCCTAACAAATTCCCTACAACACCCAGCATATGGATCTTTTACTTAACCCAGCAGGAAAAAGAAGGGAGTAGTTAATCACTGATTAAAATGCCAGAACAAAATCCTTTAGTTTTTAGAAGGATCTGGGAAAGCAGTAGCAAAGTCAACTCAGTTTGAGTGATAGCCAGAAAGTGTGAGTTAGTTTAATTTGGGGCACCTGGGAAAACCAAATACCAAACCGAAAAAAAAAAAAACCAAACCCAAACACTTTCCTTTTTTCTTCCCCCTGAGGAAAAATATTTCTAAACTCTTCTAGATAGAGATGAGACTACGCTATAATAATTTAAGGCTTTGTCAGTATTTCATAAAAATTAGTTTGGAGAGTAGCTATGTTGTTTATCATAGCCAAGTTGAGAACACAATCTAAGAATTGTTGCCCACCAAAGACTAATTTGCCTAATATACTTCCTGGGTAGCTGTTATTTTGGAAGTGATGGCAAGTGTTAAAGTTTTGTGGGGAAGAACGGCTTACAAATATTTATGATGTACGAAAGTTTTAGTAAATATTTCATCTAAGAACTCTGTGAAGCAGGAAAGAATCATTCTCTTTTGCCACCAAGGTAATAGAAGACAGGAAAGAAAGTTGCTCGTAGAAACAGCATGTAACTAGAAGTCAGAAGATATGGGTTTTGGCCTCAGCTTGTCAAAGCATTTTGTTGAGCAAGTCACTTAATTCTGTTATAATCTGGGTGTGCTTCAGATTTTTTTTTCCTAATTTTGAAATTTGAGGTAGGTTAGAGGAGATGGTCTCCGTCTGGGTCTGTGGACAACCAAGAAAATCATGGATGACTTCAGGAGATTTGAGACTTGCCCACAAAATTGTGTGCCTTTGCTTTTCCCTCTCCTCCTCATCCTCCTCCTTCTCCTCCTCCTCCTCTCTCTCCCCGTGTGTGTGTGTGTGTGTGTGTGTGTGTCTTTAGGGCATTAACTAGGGATCGGGCCTCCAGCTTTTATCATATTCTCAAACGCCGTCTTCCACTGTTCCATCCTCCAGTTGAAAAATACTAGGACGGCCCTGACCCTTGTGGCTCAGTGGGCTGGGCATTGTCCCATAAAGTGAAAGATCGCTGGTTGGAGATCTGGTCAGGGCACACGCCTGGGATAGGAGTCGGTCCCCAGTCAGGGCATGTGCAAGAGGCAACAGATTGATGTTCTCTTCCACATGGATGTTTCTCTCCCTCTCTTTCTCCCTTCCTCTCTCTCTAAGAATAAATAAATAAAATCAAAACAATAACAACAACCACAACAAAGAACTATTGGGATGCCTGATCTCTGGGGACCCTGCTAGTATCAGTAATTTGGGGTTCTCGGGGTAGCCCAATGGTGTTGAAAGCCATCTGACAGATCTGTATAGTTCAGGAGTTAGGATAGGTAGGGAATAGTTGACCTTAAACTTCACAATGAGGCAAAAATATGGTCATCCTGCAACTTGCTGCATGTGTGCAGTGCTGGAATGTGTAAGATGCACCCGAGTGTTCTTTCATGTGTTTCCACGGTCCTTCGACACTCATGGAGCTTCGTGTTTCTCCCTCAACCTCTTGCTCATTCTCTCCCTGCTGGACACACAGCAGTCAAACCTGGGTGGTCACAATGATAGGGTGCCGGGAGAGCGTGGCCTGGAAAGGGAAAGAGGGTGGAGTGAATGGGGAGCTCCAGAGGAATTTACCTACTAGGAAAGTCCTGTATTTGGCACTGTAGCATTAGGCATCACTGAGTCTAGTGTTTAATCAAGCATTTTATAATCTTGTTATGTCTTGTCTTTCTAAGATTGCATATGGCATTCTTTTCCCATTTTTCAAATTGCGTATGAAGTAACCCATCTGGAATAATGTAAGTTAGATTGCCTTTGAGGACCACACCAAAAATGTGAATCAGTAATTTATGCATGGGCAAAATTAGGCTTACACCATGGGGCAATTAGCACTAATCCATGAAACTTGGAAGCAAATTTGACCTACATCTCCATTCCAGCCAAACTGGCTTTCAGTGGTTTGAGGTGTTACTTGGGCACTTTTCTGCTTGCTCATGGGCATAAAAGTCTTTGGCTGTAGACCACAGAGTTAAGGAAACAAAGCAAGGCTTTCATTCTTGGGTTTCTTAGAGGTGGCAATGAGACATTTTGCTTAATAGCAAACATTTATTGCACACTTAATATCTCTTAGGTATTCCTTTAAGGGCTTTTTTGCACTGTCTTGTGTAATTGTCACCACAGTCTTGTAAAACGGTTTATTTCCCTCATTTGGCAGATTAAGAAGGGTCCCCCAGATAGTAAGCAAATTGCTCAGGTCAAGAGGTAGTCAGGGGGAGCTGCAAGTCAACATTGCCCTGGTTTGCGTGCACCCGTGTGAAAAATGTCACTGTATATTTTCAAGTACTAAGGTTTTCCCAACTTATATTGTTGAGGTCCCGAACAAATTGCTTACTTATTTTACTCATGAAGAGAGAAATTTATGAAAATCTTTTTTTCTTTTGTGATTCTTTACCTCATCTCCCCGCCCCAGTTACCATGATGTTATGGGCACTTGTCAGTCAGTTGAACTTCTGCTTCAGAAAATCATTGGACCTTGTGTTACCTCAGAAATGCATGTAAAAATTATTTCCAAAGGCCATGACTATAGCTTCGGGAAAGGACTCTGTAAAGAGACAGACGAGCAGGGAGAGATCCAGGGGGCAGCTGAAAATGAACCAGGCTGCAGGTCATCAAGTGAGGTAAAAACTTCAAGGGAATAATGTCTTTCAGTTAAAGATGGATGATAACAGTCCCCCAGGATGACTGTGCTTGGCTAGTTTGGGATTTAAAGTGAGGGTTATTCTAAGGGCAACTTTTTATTTCTGTTAAGAATAGAAGACATGTCTTTGATGAGTTTCAAAGCATAAAGGAGGCAAAGACCACTTTCCAATGTGCAACTTCAGTGTATTTTTCATTCGATGCTTCCTTTGGCAGACTCAGCTGGTGCTGCGAGGGGCAGAAGGCTGACCATGGCAAGACGATAATGAACTTGGTTAAATGGCCTGAGATAGGCCAGTCCTCAGTAAACCCTGGTTCTCTCAGGAATAGCCCTCTGGATTTATTTAGCCCCAATTTAAAGAACATTTACATTCCTTCCTTTAGCAAACTCTTGAACCTCTTGTTGAAGGTTCTTTTTTATTTCAGTAAAGATTTGCTTCCCCAGGACTTCTCTTCATCTTTTATTGCACTGTTGGTATAAGAACTTTTAAATCCAACTCTTGGTGGGCTCACTCAATGTCTTCAACATTTTTTGTATCATTTTGGAAGAGTGAAAACAAAACCCCCCAAACCTTACACCTCTAGTCTTTTGGATTTGATCATTTGAAGGTATTTGTGGGAAATTATGATGTTTTGTTTAATTTATTATTTGAGGAAAGGCATTATTGATTTAAAAATCAGGCCACGGAGGAGTTAGAATAAAATTAAATGAAAAGGAGGGTAAATTGATGGAGTGATCAGGCATAGCCATCCACTGGGTGAATCACATGTAGTTTTAGCTAAGGGACACAGAGGGGGACTGGCAGCACCTCTGATAGTGTCAGAAGGGCAGGCTTCTGGGTTCTTCATAAAATATCTCACCAGTGCAGTTGAGAATAGTGTGTCTGAAAGAACGAAATCACATTGGCACTTTTGGAAACTCACCTCTTCTTCACTGTAGGTAGGCTGGCCTGGCCAGGTGCCGGGATCACGTGCCCTGAGCCAGGGAGCCTTGTTAGTCTCAAAGTTGCGCAACCTAAAATAACATCCCAGTGTGTGGTGCGGCGCGGTGTACTCAGGCAGGAATACACCCCTCATTTCTCACCTTCCGCCTCCTCAGACCAATACAGCTTGTTCCAAATGCGTCTCTGAAAACAGTTTTCTTACCCTGGTGCCTCAGGGAGTCACAGCAACAGATGCTCCAATTTGTGGCGAGAAAACACAATGGATGCGCTGCTCACATTCTGTTATCCCAGGTGGCAATATATTAAGTTAAGTAAAACTCTAATTCAATTATGGATCAACACGGGAAAATATTGACTTACCTTCTTCTTCTCTTTTGGAAACTTAAGGAGCGTTGACTGTTACTGTTTTGAGGATGTTCAAACGGGTCTCCTTAACAGTATCTTGCAATATGCCCAGCAAAGACCGACCTCTTTCAGAGCTTGGGTGAAGAGCAAAAGTTGAAGCAGATGCCTTGGCAACGTATTTGTTAAATCGGGCTTTCTTGCCCCAGAAAGGAGAAATTCCCCCTCCAGTCTTTTTACAGTTTTATAACTTATAAAATTACTGATAAGTTGTGTAATTGTTAACTTTGTTTTCTGAGAGCTGGCCTTCTCTTTTCTTAGAACACTCTCTCCTGCATTGTAACTGCCATTTGGAGTCACCTCCTGTTGAAATCACACCCATGCTTTAAAATTAGTTGAAACTCTGTCTCCACTCTAAACTTTTCCTGATTCTCTGCCTTTCCAAATGTGGAGTGTCTCACTCTAGTGAGCACTTACCTTGGCTTCCTTGATGACCCTGAACTCCATGAGGACAGGGGTGTAAGCCAGTGGGGGGCAGGGTCCTTCCTTTTCCTCCCGTCTCATTCATGTCCTTATCCCTCTGACCCTGGGCACAGTGCTTTCTCCATATTACGTTTTCAATGAACTTTTGATATAGGAATTAGTCGATCTTTAATTGGTAGAAGTCCTTTCTCCTTTTGGGGGTAAAACACATGTACACTCTAGCATAATCATTCGAAGTTCTATGTTGAAATTCTGAGGGTAAGACTGGGCAAGATTGTAGGGCCCATTAGATGCTTTCCAGTTTCTCAATATTTTAGATGTTCAGTTACTTTCTTGCCCCTATTATTGCCATTTCCCTCTAGCTGCCCATACAAAGTACTTGGGCATTCAATTCCTTGAAGGCATTTTATTATATTGCATCAAGTTTTTATGAATGTACCTGGTTAGCATAGTGCCTGGCAGAGAGTATTATAGATGCTTTAAAGTTGTCGTTGAAAGAAATGATAAACCAATTCTTTAAGGGATCTCCCTAGAGAATGCACTCTCATTTCTTGAAATACTTACCTCTTTGGCATTTATTTCCACTAAGGTCGGTACAATGTCTCACACTTTGAAAGCGATGGTAAAGTGGCTTCATTTAGTCTCTTGGTCAATTTATGTGACTATGCAGGAGCTATGCCCACGCTGGCCACAGAAATGTGGAGACAGACTGATAAGAATATGAGACGCAAGGGTTAGGGCAATCGGCAAGTACAGATTAGGACGTATGTTGTGTGGGGCCAGGGGCTCATGGGCCCTCCATAGAACACACGAAGGTGGAAGGTATTGGTGGTGATAGTGGGGAGTTTCTGTCATTCCCACTCCTGCTCAGCCACCCCTGACCTGGTCATCAGTGAACTTGTAGGGGCTCTGCGAGTCCACAGAAGACCCTCAAAGCCCCTCTGTGACCCCTGACATTTAACTCACCTTTCTTCCCTGACAGGACAGCACAGAGGGCCAAGAGCTCTTCCTTCTATTTGCCCCATCAGTAAAGGGCCTTTAATCTGTTTTAGCATGAAAAATTCATTAAGAACGTACTATTATTTCATCAGTGAAATCTTCACATTTTAAATTAAATCCGTAGGTCTGGTTTAGCAACCGCCGTGCAAGATGGAGGAAGCAAGCTGGGGCCAATCAGCTGATGGCTTTCAACCATCTCATTCCTGGGGGGTTCCCTCCCACTGCCATGCCCACCTTGCCAACATACCAGCTGTCGGAGCCCTCATACCAGCCCACCGCTATTCCACAAGGTATGGACAACCGGAGTCAAGGCCAAGTTAAAATGTAACTCTGGATAGTTTTCCCTGCTGCCGATTTTAGGGAAGATGATGACAGTGTTGCCGTTAGTGTGTTAATGACATTGTATCAGATTGTCCTGAGCACCCCAGTCACGTTTCAGAAACATCGTTTGTTCTGGAGCAAATCTGAGTCTCTCTAAATAAACTGTGTTGCAATACAATCCTATTTCAGTATTTGAAAACCAGACCAAACCAAACCAATGAAACCAAACAACCTTTCTAAAAATATATGCCATTTGCTTTTCTTTCGTTAAAAATTTGCCCCTCGGTTGGCACTCCAGCGTGCAATTGACTGAAGTTCCATGATGGGCACTAAGTGCAATAGGAACCGAGGGAAGGGAAGTTTTGACAGAGTTACTGTTTGCTGGCACATAGGATAAATAACCCAAAATTCCAAGCATTCGGAACTATACCATCGTATTAATGCTTAGGTGCTTTGAAAGTATATTTGCCGAAGAAATTTGAGACTCGCAACTCCTACATTGGTTAATTCTTATGTTGATTAATAACATTCACTACCGAAATAAGTTTGTTAGCCTTGTTCATGCGACTTCTGAATTCCTAGTCTGGGTGCGTTTGCCATGAAAGTATGTAAGTAAGTTATGCACATGTGTGGAGAGACGCGCATGTCAAAAATGCAGTGGAAAGTGAACACTGGGCCCGACCAGTCGGTGCCCCTGGTGGCGCGGTGACTGTGAACTTTTGCCCTGAACTCTCTGTGCCAACAAAGGGCTTGACGGCCGACGGTCTTCTTTGTTGCAGCCGTGTCGGACCCCAGCAGCACCGTTCACAGACCTCAGCCGCTCCCCCCGAGCACTGTACACCAAAGCACTCTTCCTTCGAACCCGGACAGCAGCTCTGCCTACTGCCTCCCCAGCACCAGGCATGGATTTTCCAGCTATACAGACAGCTTTGTGCCTCCGTCTGGGCCCTCCAACCCCATGAACCCCGCCATTGGCAATGGCCTTTCACCTCAGGTCAGTCCCGTGTTTCCAGACAGACGATGTGCTGTGTACCAGAACCGAATAGTCAATTCCCTGGGGCAGTGGTAAATGAATTGCCAAATTTAAACCATAATGTATTCTTTATACGAGCCACATGATTTCAGTTTCCTAGTTTCCTTTCTCTCCAGCCTTCCTACAGGCTGTATCGAAAGTTGTAGCTTAGACTTAAAATTCAAGTGATTTATAATGGGATCGTGAAGATTTTATGTTTATACACAGTTGTCAAGGTGTTTGCCATCTCTATTCCTAGTTCTGGTCTTTGGGTAAGAAACTTGCATACATTTAAAAAAAATGGTATTCGGTCAGCTGAGAGGGTTGTGAGCAAAAGCAACGAATAAAACACCAGATTTTATAAAAACAATTGAGAGGAAGCAAACCAGTTATGTAGCGAGAGGGCTGAGGACTACAGAATTCTGGGATAAACACCAGGATTCTGGGATAAATGAATCATAAATGCACGAATTAGGAGAATTACTGCTCTTGGGGAATATGGAGATATTTGAATGTTGTAATTGTTTTTCTAATTTGCATTGGACTATGAGCTTTTCTTGAGAGATCATATTAATAAATTGCCTTGATAATTGCATGTCAGAGGGTTGGTTAAATTTCCTACATGTGGCATCTGTCTGAGGTTGTCATTATTAGTAGTTGTTTAAATACCGATCCCTTGATTTTATTAGAGAGCTCTCGGTCCAGGTGGCGAGGATAGCCGCCTGCTAAATTTGGAGAAATGTCACAAAGAGGTGGCAATCTATAATTGCAATCGAGAATCTCTTCGGGGCTGAGAGTGAGACTTTTAACAGCTTTATCTTTTCTTAACCCCCTTTTTCCTCTTGGTGGTTGGAAAAACAGAGAGAAGCTCCGAATGACACAAATGAAAAGTGAAAAGACAATTATAGTCAATTACACACTAATCATTGACTATCACCGCTGCCTAAGCACCAAGAGGGCATTCTAATAGGCAGAAAATGAGATTTTAATGGCACAAAGGGTGGCCAAAATAACGACTCATATATCTTTGCCTTCTTCGTTTTCTTCAACTTGTGGTTTGCGTCTTGGGAGCGGGGTTCCTGGGCTCTGCACCACGGTGATAACTCTGAGCAGCTACAAAGTTCAAAGCTGTTGGAGTTGAAAAGAATGAATAGTAAAGGCAATGAAATAAACATTTCTGCCTAAAGGCAAAAGTTCATAAATCCTTTTTTTTTTTTTTTGGTAACAGTAAATGTAATTAAGTTTCATAGATTCCTATAGCACATTCTGGGATAAAAAAAATTAAGAGGTGGCTTTAAACTTCAGCCGAAAATAACAACATGAAAACAATGAACGTGCTTCCTACGGGGCTTCAGTACATTTAATTTCCAAGTGCTGGCATTTACGAATGTGATTTTGCATGAAAACCGTGAACTTATAGTAATAGACGCATCTTGAAAATGCCCAGATTTGTAGCATATAAGCATCTTCCCCAGCTTAGAAGTAACATCAGACCTAGTTATCTCTGCAGTTTTTCACAGAAGTGGCTTGAGGCCATGAAAAAGCTTTTTATACACATGATTTGGTTGAAAGTTTTCATAAAAGTAAACTTTAAGCCTAACCACTTCTGTAAGGTAAGACCCAGGGATCTGTCAGCATTTTGTAGTGTTCAATTGTAAATATAATGACACAATCTGTATTCTATAAGTGAAATGGCTAGTTTTTTTAATAAGTGTATCACCTTGTATGTTCTAATAACTGTATTTTATTATATTATGCAAGCATTACAAAAGTGGAATTATTAGCACTTGATCTTGAAACTGTTAATCCTTGATTTTCAAGAAGCTTGGCTATGATTCCGGAGCTGGCGGGAGGGTGGGAATCGTTCCAATGTCGAGCAATGGAAAATTCCGCAGGCAATTTTTTTCTGTATTTCTTTACTATGCTCTTACATATTATGTTAATTCTTTCCTTAAAGAATTGCAAATATCCAGGATAGTTTGCATTTCTACCATACGTTCCTGCCTCAAACCACCAGTAGGAATCTATGTGGCCTCAGTTCCGGTAGCTTCCCTGAAGAGCTAGCAAAGAGACAAATAATATGAAGCTTCTTATTTTCACACACAAAATTGAAGAATGAAAGACAGTGAATGAATCAGTATCTGGTCAACCATCTCGTACAAAATGTGCGAGTAGAACCTTCGGGAATTAGAACTCAGATTTCTATAGCTTTTGGGATTTACCACTCCTCAGGAATGCCTGTATTTGAGCAAAGGAGTGGTGTGTGCCCACGTTTGATTTTCCAGCTTTATTAAAAATATTACAAAGAAAATTTGAAGAATAAAAGCCCATGTCAAGCGGCGTGGTTTACCTATAAAGTACAGAAAGGGTGGAGGTGATCCTTTAGTCTTATTGCTTATTTTACAGAAGAGCTTGTTAATATATTAGACTATATAATATTAAAATAAAATGAATCCTAGGATTACCATTTCTTCTTTTCTTTTCACTTTTCCCTTCTCTGCCTCTATCAGGGCACCTCCAAGGAAGCCACAGGGCAGACAGTGAGACAATTGGAACTCGAATCGGGGATTCTCGGCTTCTGGGCTTCAGTCTGATTTTAAAATCATTTGGTAGAAGCTAGTTTTCTAAACTTTTGGGGGTTCAGGTTAAATTACACTCTTTGTGCTAATGCACTCTTTATGTACATATATTTTTGCTTTACACACTTTTTCTAGGAATCTAACATATGCTGATAATCTGTGTGCTTATTATCGAAAATAGAAATATTTTTTAAAAGTGTTTTTAGAGGAGGAAAAAGTTACCCTGGGCAATCACTGTTAATATTTTTGCTTGTTGCCTTCTAGTTCTTCCTTTAGGGTCTTACACCTTTTAAAAATATACCTGAAGTAGCAGTGTGAGTAACTTTGCATCTTGTCTTTTCTCAATCTTTATATTTCATCACAGACCCGTCCCCACTTATTAGTTCAAATCGAATCGTAGCTAAAGTCGTTTGAGTCATTATGATCAATTCATTGTAGGTCTCTTCAGTGGAGGCTATTTGATATGTTAAAAATATTTGTGCATTTTATTTGATTTTTTCCCTAGCATCATTAAAATTGATGTATTATTTGCCATCCCAACTTGAAAATCATGAGTTAGAATGTGTGTGAACTTTTGTATTAATAGACACGAGCCCGGGCTTATTGTTTCTCGCGGTGTGTGAACCGTACTTGCTTTTCTTTGGGGGTTTCTAACCTATCTACCCCCTCAAGCAAAACATCCTTTTAACCCTTGGAATCAAAGTTATTAGCTGAGCGGTGTTTGTTAGATGCCCTCAGCCCTTGTCTCGGGGAAGGTCTCAGCTTCGGGAGGAGCAGATTTGTGAAGCAGGGACTCAGGAAGGTCATACCTGTCCAGCGGCTGAGACTGGAGCAACAACAGGCTGACATGTACGTGTGACATTATAAATCTCAGAACACTGACAACAATTTCTAGGAACTTGGTTCATATCTTTCCTCAAGTCCTGAAAGGGTGTGTGCACTGTTTAATTATTGACAAGTTTACCTTGTTCTGAGAAAATCAGTAACTACATCTAGGAGACAGCCCCACTTAACTTATGGGAAAACTGAGGCCAATGCACGCAATTATGGAAGTGACAGGGGAGTACTAGCTGGAGTTAAGAGCCTTATCCATCTGTCTAGCAGTTGTTACTAATTCTTCTATAGACAGAAATTACACACTTTACTTGCTGAGGAAGCACAGTGTCCTAGAAAGTTCTCCAGGGGCTCCGGCACTGATGTTCAACCTGACCTTCCTGTAGGCAAGGCTGGAAGGCCTCAGGGTGAGCATGTTTGCTTTCCCATTCCCTCAAGGCCTGGGTCTGTCAGGGGACGTGAGGTGCATTTCTCAGTGACGGGTGAGGGAGAGGGGAGGCTAATGACCTCAAAATTTTCTGCAGTCTCTGAACTGCATTTCGTCTGAACTGCGTAACCCTTTTAGGAGATAGGGCTTATGTCACGAATGACGAAACACCCTCTGAGAAGAAAACCATTCAACCCACTCTACAGGGGGATTCATTCCCCTGGTAGTAGCTGCCTTCTTGGAGAGGGTTGTGTTCTCTTGGTGTGAGACAAGGGAGAAAGAGAACACAGGGAAACCGAGACCATGCCTGTTACCAGCACCCTCCTGCACGTACAGGACAGGGAACGGAACGTTGACTTGGAATAGGGAGCGCCAAGGAAACACTACCACATGCACAAGGCAGGGGACTAATTAACATGTTCTTCTAATTAACTTTGCGAGAAAGACTACCCTCACTGCTCCCCCACCTCCAAAACACATCCAGGCAAACCAGAAAAACAAGGCCTTTGACCCGAACAACCTTTTATCATTTCACGCTCTGCCCCCACTCGACTTCTGCAAACGCCATAGTTTTTGGTGAGGGCCTCTAATAATTTCTCGAGTGACATACAGTATCAGTGAGTTACGTGATTTCGAGGAAGCTTTTGTTTTTTATTGCTATGTAGTATACAGTCGTGGGCCAACTTGGCTGCATTTAAGGTTCATCAACCATTGCAAATGATTCTTCAAATGTTTTGGGTTTGGTAAAACGTAAAACACATTTTGCCAAGCACTTTTCCTCCTTAATTTTTCAAACTGTGTATTTTAGGGAAAATTTGATCCATATGGTTTTGATTCATTTACTCATATCATTGACATTTTTTTTTCTTACAGAGCCATTTGATATCCAAGAAGCTTTCTAAGCCTTTCTTACGTTCATTTTAAGCATTTCCCTCCTTAAAAAGAGGAAGTCCTCTTTGCAACCTCAGAGGCCATAAATTTTGAGTACTCTCTCAATTCAGCAACACTTAAAAATACATTTGGTATAAATCTGGATTATTATGAACACATTTTATGTTTAGAGCAGATGGGCAGATTTTCCTTTCTGGTTTATGGGTGAAACAAATGACGAAATAAGAAAATAGGCTTAAATTACAAAAAAAAAGTTTTGTTTGAGAGAATGTTTAACTGTTATTAATAAATCCCCATGGTAAGAACTATGCTCAGATGCCTCATTTCAAAGTTAGTCCAGGTCTTGGGTAAGATGTAATTGAATAACCAGTACACCTGTCCTATTTCATGGATAATCTACTGAGGAGAGAAAAAAAAAATCTCATAAAGATTTTTGTACCAGGCTTGAAAATGCTTGAATGTTTGCTCACCACTCAGCAACCCAAGAACAAAGAGTAGGTCTGCAGATCTCATCAAGTTTATCGACCATTCATCTGTTAAGTCTGGTTGAATCATCACAGCTTTGTGGGGATGAGGCACAGTCTCAGAAATGAACTCAAGGAAGAGCAGAGAGATCTTTATAGTAACGAGATTGTGGTTAATGGCAGAAGACGCCAGTATCATCTTTTGTTCTTGTCCACATTTCACAAAAGCAAACCTTTAGCTCAACCGCCCCCCTCGTTGCTTTTAAAGAATAATATTAAAATCGAGATTATTAGTGTGTAATGTATGTAAATTGCATATTTGGTGTCAGCCACGCTTATTAAGCAGCTTCTCCATTTCATGCATACATGTATTAGCCTGTTATGGTTCCATTTCAAATTAGATTTCAATTGCTCAGTGCAGTTTCTTTTGACAAACATTTGTTCATCCTGAAACTTATTAGGGAGAAGCATTTAAGTGTTAATATGTGTACACAAAACTCCAGACTGCTTTTGATTTTGCTTGTCAGTTTTTGGACCACACTGTTTACAATGATCTCAAATTCCTTAGCTGCCTGCAAGATGGTGGGTCTTTGTCCACGGAGGCAGTCAGGGCCTACTACGCGTCAGCTTGTCGTGTGGATGGGGTGCAATCATTAAGAATGCTTGTGATGGGTCCTTTTTGGTTTTATATCAGGAGACAATCTTTTTCACTGTGGCATGGTCATGCCTTGACCTTCTCTTGTGCTGCCAAAACATATCAAAGCAGTAAGATTTTCCCTGGTGGTAGGGCCAGCTCCTGGACATTTCTGGACACACATCCAGAAGCTACCTGATGCCAGGGCAGTTGTTCTGTGCCTTTCACACACAGGGTGCAGGTTCTGTGCCCTTGGCCTCCTTCAATCATCGTGCAGAACCCAGCACACAGGACTGTTGCTCAGCAGAGCCACTTCCTTACGGTCACACTTTCCAGAAATTCATCTGTGGGAGAAAAAGAAATGATTTTGATTAAAGAGATTGGTGGGGTGTCCAACAGAGCTTGGACAGAGAAACATTCCAGAAAACAGGGGCAGCTTGAGGCTCTTTCTGTTTCATTTCTAAAGCAGTTCATGAGCTGAATCAAACCCCGGGCTGCAGAAGCCTGTCATGTTTATGAAGGCTCAAGTTTATGGCCATAAGTGAGCCCATCTCAGCTACACTGGAATAACCATTGGCCATTTGCGTGTTTCCGTTCTGCCATATTAGGTTTTTGAGATGTTCTCTCGGCGGTGAAAAGAGTGCTGCTAATCCATTTGTTGAATTGAGGCAGACTGTAATTGACTTGGTGCCATTGGTTTTTCCCTGAAGGCTGTGGTCACTACCCCTAAAGAGCACAAGGAGAGCCCTGGTTCATGTCAGCTCTAGCCACAGTCTCTTGAGTTAGTTACAGATTTGGAGCATTGTGAGAGAAATAGCTATGTGGCCAAAGTCTCCTTTTTAGAGAAAAGAAGGGAGCAGCAGCCAGCGATTGAATCTTACATCATGTCACTGAAATAAGCCACAAGAAACCCTTTCTTGCTGAATTAAAAATTTCTGGTGTCTGCTGAACTGATTTAAATAGAAACTCCATCAGCAACTTTCTCCCGCACGTTACACAAATCAAACACAACAACCCCATCGTTTTTCAGGCCCATTTGAAATCCTTCAGCCATTGAAGAGAAAAAATTGAGTGTGATTGCTTCGTCCATAACTAAGCTACTAGAATAAAAGTTTTTCTTTGCATTCAATAATACACGGTAAAGCTGTGTTGGATTCTAATGTGAGGCCAGTGGTCTGAATCAACCCTTTATATGGGGTTGGAATGCAATGTAAAGCTTTTAATTTATTACTGCATTTGCAAAATGGCAGTATCTTCAGAAATCTGAATACTTGCATATTTATTCAATTAGAGGTTGAATGTGTGCTTTGTACTGCAGACATAGAAGGCTGGATCCAGTCATTGGTTGTGTACTGTTTTTTTGTTGTTTTTTTTCCCCTCTCAAGAATCTGTCTCTGCAAAACAGTCTGGGTTCCATCAGAGGTGTATATTTTTCAATGTACAGCACAATATTTAAAAATTACTCTTGACATGTCGCTAGAGTTTAGTAAACGAGCATTTTGGAGATAAGTGATGCCATCGTCCCTGCTGATCCACGCGAAAGATGGCAAATTGGGGCACCCTGGAGATGGTGCACTTTGTGGAACCACAGGGCAGCGTTTCCGCCTTGAAGGGAGTATTTCTTATGTGGGAGCTGACGGGGCAGCAGCCCTCAGTGCTGAACTAATGAAGGAGGGAGGTATTATTTAAAGAAATTGTTAACTTTTTTCCCCTCACACAGCAGTGTCTCACTTTGTGCAGTTTGCATTAAAAAATTGAATTAAAACTTTGCCTGTGTTCTGAGATTTATAAACCTTTTATAGAGCTGAACCTCTTCCTTATGTGACTCCCTGGAAAAATTTCTAGTTCAATGTCAACCCTTCCGTAGCTCTTCCAGGCGGAATTTGTTTTAGCCTCTGTTGATGTCACATTACTCTGTTCATACCTTGTTAAAATACATACCACACTGTATTATAAAGTAACCATTTCCTTTTTTGACTCTGGGCTACTAGCACAGTGATTTTCAACCTTTTTCATCTCGTGGTACATGTAAACTAATTACTAAAATTCTGCAGCTCACCACAAAATATGTATTTTTTTGTTGATTTGACAAAAAATGTTTGTAATTTTGTTTATGCATACCGAATGGCTATTGTTATGTTGGTTGTTATCACTTTTTAAAATTTGACCATCTAAGGGAAAAGAGGTCAGTGCCCCGACTAACTAGTCGGGTGTTGCATGTTTTAAAAATTCTCATAGCACACCTGTTGAAAACTGCAATTCTAGGGGAATGGTCCTAAGTCATTATCATCTTTGAACACCCAGAAACCAAATGGCGTCTCATAATCCAGGCTCCTTCCCCACGGTGGGCTCCTTGGAATGATAGTTTGGGGGAAAGTGAATTCTGAGTCAACAATTTGGCAGATGTTACGAATTACATCCCTTTGTCTTTCAGAGCCTCAGTGTACAGTAGCCTACTGACGTCTCTGACAAGGCTGGCAATATGGAAACGTGTCCGTGTAACTCCGTGTTTTCTGTTTAACTAAGGAGCGCTTTTGCTAGTATCAAACTGCCAAGTTTAGGAACATTTCCTAGGAACTGCTGAAAGGAAGAAAATGCAGGTTTGGAGACCCAACTCATGATTCGTCCATTTCTAAAATGGTTCCCTTGATTTTTCTTACAAGGGGCGGTGTCTGAAACATCAGATTCTGTGGTCTGCTCCACACACTGTCTCCCCGCTCTGTATAACAACTTAGCAGGAGAGAGTAATTTTAAAGAAGGACCTGTACACTGCTTAGTAATGTTTTCTTAGATCGGGCAGTTAAGGGACTAAAGGAAAAAAAGAGGATTCCTGTTTAGTGGATAGATCATAGCGTAGGTAAAACTCATCCCTCCAAACAAGGAGCCCCAAGGTCAAAAGCACTAGATTCTAATACTTATCAGCCCCTCACTAGCTGTGTGTCTCCAGACAAGCTGCTTTAACCATCTCAGCTCTGTTTCATCTTCTTGTTAAACTTGGAAGATACTTAAAAACGATAGTCTTATAAAGCTCTGCTGAGAAACACAGCACCGAGGAAGTTTAAATGCTTTTTGATAAAGTAATAATACTGTTTCATTTTTGTTTACTTAAAAATATCATGTGAGACTCTGACAAAAAATATATGCTTTTGTTTGTCCCTGACAAAGAGCAAATGTGGAAACTGAGTAATATCCAAGAAAGCAGTTTCTTGGTGGGCTGAAGTATTTTCAGGTACTATTACCCTTAGACATTCTAAATTCTATAAGGACTCATATTGCTATCCATTCAGAATGCAGTAATTGTAATATGCCTGGGATATGATAATCCCCAGAAAGGCAATGGAAAGTATATTGATTTTGTTTGAGTAATTAGGATCACCGTAACGTGAGAATCCGCTACGATGAAAAAGGGAGCTAACAATACTTCATCCCACGTGGCTAAGTGCGGGAGGAGAGAGGATTATCCCATTGTTTTCCTTTTCTTTTTCTTGTTTTGGTCTATTGGAGTATAATATCACATGAATTCATTTAAAAACTATACAGTCCAGTTTCTATGATTCCAGATACTGGATAAATCAGAAGCATGAGACTTACCTCAAAGGCAGAAGAATCTGAGGGTTTTCTCACCCTAAAGGATAAAAGCAGCGAGAACAACAGGAACACTAGTAAGGTTTTAGAAAGTAAGGGGCCATCCAAGTAATTTTGAGCTAATTGATTAGGAAGCATTCTTTCAATCACTAAATCACAAAGACGCTATTTCATCTAATCTGTAGGAGCAGACAATTTCTGTAGATCAGAGACCCATGTCTACAGCCTCCCTGCCTGTTGCCAGCCCGCACAAAGTTGCCTGGGCGATAGGAGGCACGACCACCACTCAATTTACGACCAAGGACACAAGTACATTTTCTAGTGGAAAAGCAATGCAACATTTCTATTGGTCCAGTGCCCCTAGAATCAGGCGAAGGAGGGAATTAAGGTATATAGGATTTTAGCCTAGTGGAGTTGTAGCTTCTGATTCTGGGAAGACTCTACGCTCTGATGTTGACCCAAATCTGTCGAGCTGCTGCACATTTCCACGCATCTGAAACGAATGCTTATTCTTCCTTACCACAAAGCCTGTGAAACTGACCAGAAAACATTTCCTAAAGGATACGTTTATTCTTGACATCTCTTCATTAAATCAGTATCACTTGGTCTGTTCAGTTGGCTCTTTTCTCTGTGCCAAGGATGGATCTTCCTTCACATGGAGAGAAAAAAAAGGGATGCTTCTCTTCTATAATCTTCAGGCATTTAGTAGGTGGAATCTTATGACTTTCACTTTGGGCAGCCACAGACATATTTGCCTCCTTCACAAATGATCTGGAAGAAAGAAGAAATTTTCTTGTTGAGCTGGGCAACTGTCTTCCTCCCTTAGTAAGCTGGAATGTCTGCCCTCTATGTTGTTAGGGTTTTGGGTGGAAGGGAAATTTTAGTGGGATGGAAGTAGTGGAGTCTAATATCCTTCTGGTTAGGAGAGGCAAAATTGAGTCTCTTTTTGCTAAACAGCAATGTGTAGTTCTAGTTTATTATAAGATTTTTTCTTGGTGAAACTCAGAGTTGGGCAGTTACGGTTCTGCAAGGTTCAGATTTATGAGTGTTTATTAGGGGGAATGAGCCCTGCATTGCCTTGAATGCAGGTTTAGTTTATGGACAACTAGAGAGAAAGTTTTAAATGCTGTCTCACTCAAGTATTGTGGGATGCCCCAGCGCCGAGTTTTTCCCTTTCTCTATTTGGAATTTTAGGTCCCAACAGGTCAATTGATATTTAGCAAACATGTCCTGCAGTCGTCATGAAATTAAACCAAGATATATGTTTGATTTTCCACAGCCGTGTGCTCAGACAGGTTTTTGAAATGATGATAGGTTTGAGTGCTTACCCTTTAAGAGGGCTACTGTGGTTGTGCAGAATTCCCTGCATGGAGAAGAGTTAACAGCAGGTAATGTCATTCCTTCAAGAAAGAGTTTGAGACTCTGGTGTGAAGTGATGAATGAGGGTATCTGACCCACATCTGTTTTGCATTAGAATGGAACATTGCCCTGACATCGTTAGGAGCATTTGTCAAGATTCCCTGGACAGAGCTTCTGTAAATTACATGCTGCAAATGTGTCAGGGTCAGATAAGAGGATATCATTAACTCCCCCAAGTTCACTCAGGGCCCCGTCAGTCCATCTCAGTATGCTATCCGCCAACAATTTTCCTTGAGCCGTTTTGTTATATTTTTCATTCATAGAAGAAAAAAAAAACATGTATGTTGTACTTCCCCTCCCCAATATTGCACATGTTCTTTTCTCATAAATCATATTAATTGTAGACATGGTCAGAAAGCATATTAAATGCAGGCATGCGTAAATGAATTAAAACACATGAGAATTTTATTACGGCCCATGGTGGGTCTAACATAGTCAAATACCAAATGTATTAACTGGCATACTTTTTCATTTAGATAGAATAAGCTTTTTTTTAAAAAAAAGAAGGACTTTATTTTATTGATAATAGATGGACATAATATGATTGTTCATTACTAGCTAGATATAAACTATACATATTATGGATATATGTCTGTATGCATATATACACATAAATGCATTTTGCAAGCCTTTTCTATGCTAATTCTTTGCCTAGATTCATATTTTAGGCATCAGTCCCTAAAGAATATTCCTACCAATTTAACAACTTAGCTCTATTAAGAAATAGGTATTCTAAAGAACTGAGAAAATAGAACCGATTCTGTAATTGGTCACAGGACTGGAGAGTAAAGCATGTGTGTTACTTAGAGTTTAATGGAGACAGCACTTACTGTATTCTTCACGAATAAAACTTGAAAATATATGCAATATCTGAACCACCCTTGTCTGGTACTCACACTTTCATCACGCATTAAACATAGCTACTTGTAAAAGTTGCTAATGATTAAAATAAAAAATAATGATGTATTTAGTGGGACATTTTACAGGCCCTGGGTTTCTATCAGGTTTGGTAGAGGTCAGTCATGCCCTTTCCATAACTCTGGTCTGGGTGAGAAGGTCACCCTCCTTACCTTCAGAGAAACTTCTGCCTTCAGGCAACTTCCCTCATATAGCTTTCAAACAGACAGGGCCAAAAATCTAATTATTTAGATGCTAATCAACTGCAGGATAATTCCTAAGGCATTTGAATCTGAAGACAACATTTTCTGGAAAGTCTGTGCTGTTCTAGTGGAGGCTTTCCGCCTTGGAGACGCGTTCACTGAGATTTAACCATTAGGTGACTTCAGCGGCACCCGGCTGCAACAATCATTTGGGTAGATGTTTGAATATTGGTTTGGTTCTGGAAATAAGTGATATCCAAATTAAATGAATAAATATAGTCACTGTAGTCAGTAAACTTTGGAGGGACGAGTAGAAGATTTTTTTTTAAATGCCCTTTATATTTATATGGCATTTAATAATGTGGCCAGTGTTCCAGAGACAGAATTAAGTTTATTTCTTTTCTTTTGAAATAGTTTGTGAAAGGCAGGCAATTATGTTCCTCCTACTCCAAATTACAAAAAAGAGTGAGGCAAAACTGGCCATCCCTGTAGTAGGAATAACTTACTAACTAATGGTTTATGAGAGGAAAAAATCACACTTTGCAACAAATTAAGATTTTATTTTATGTTTTGAATTATAATTGCTGTAGGAAAAGCATGTACAAAAGAAATCCTGATAATATTCTAAAAGAGAAAAGGACTGGAAGACATTCCATAACCATACTTAGGGTGCAGGGTAGGGTTCCAAGAAGTTTGTTTACCAACTTCTTTGTGCAGCAAAAGGAAATTTTCATAGCTTTCCTTAAACCACAAGAATCAGAAAAAAGCTTTTAAAGGAACATACATGAGTGTAATGGGACCCTCCCACAGAGATTTGAGGTTTTTAACTATGTCAGGGGAAAGTAATATATTTTGTATTTGTATATTCACTATTTTTTCCAACAGAGATTTCATTTTTAAATTTTAAATTTTAAGTTATTAAAATGTACATTTCTCAAGTTGTATCAATGTGAAATATTGAAATAAATTGCATTAGTTATAATTATCAATTTCATTTTGCAACCAGATGTAGCAAAATTTTAGCATGCTTTTCCTCATCCTCATACAACGCTTGAGAAACAAGTCACAATTACAATTTGCGACGATCACGATGGAAATATGAGTTTGTAGGAGAATGTCTTATTTCCTGGACTCTATCAGAGAAATCAAAGGGACCAAAGGTAATTGGTCTCTTGTCCTATTAATTTCTTCACATGAGCCACTGCCAGTACTGGGCTGCTGAGCTAAGAGCTATTGCTACAGCAGGAGCCACTTGTCACTAGCTTCCCATGTGTGACAAGTGGCAATACCGATAGGAAGACCCAATAAGCATCTCTTCTGTCTCACTCACTCAGCTGCTGTCCTTTCTGATTGGGTCATGCTCCCGCTGTCTTAACGACACTGTACCCTGGAATCTTTGAGGAACTATCTCTCTATTGCCCTAGAATATGGCTCTGCCCGATATCTCCACCCACCAATAGATATATTTCAAGGTCTTAGATTTAAATCCTGTCCTACTTTTTTCCTAATTCAGCAACTGCAGAAAGTTGCTGCATGAACATCAGAAGCAGAATTTTGCTTATAGGCAGGACTCATTTCTTCTCTTTTAGAATCTTCATGGTTTTCCCCCCGTGGTAAAAGTTACTGCTGCCTTCAAAGTTATGCAAACAAGAAATGTATGGCAGAGGATGAAAAAAAACTTTATCACAAAAATGTACATATAGCTCATGGGAGAGTGTGCGTGTTTTGAATAAAATTCTGCTTTTACTCCCCAACTATAATTGTATGTAGAGTATTCCATTTCTTCTTTAAAGTGACATGCCATTAACTGAGTTTCAAGTATCTGTCTTCATGAAGGATGCTATTAATTGAAAATATCTTCCTTTTTACCTTGTACCAGTGGGTAATTTTCTTCTCTGGATTGATACAGCCGCAGAATTGCTTTTTCTATGTGTTTCTTAAGATTAAGCCAGCTTATTTACAGTAAAATATTTTTACCCTGTGTCATTATCTCCTTTTCATTAAAAAAATCACTTTTTTTGGTATTTTGATTTTCCATATCCATTCTTGCCCATTAGGCCAGTACACAAGAGGTACCTCTGATTTAAATAAGAGTGCATTTTGCACCGAACAACCTCTATTTTGAAGACTCTTTCCTTCTAATAGACATGTAATTTTGGCTTGAAATGAAATATTTAATACATTATTATATAAATTAAAGCCTATAAATTTTCCAAGTAAGCACTGTAAAATCATCCATGCAACTTAAGGAAAGGCAGAAAAAAAAAAACCCCACGTAGTTGGAAGAACATAGAACATTCAGGAAATAACTTCAGTGCTTTCTAGCTTATGTTCAACTTTTTAAAATGAGAAAATGAATTAAGTAACTCAAGATAAATTGTAGCATAGGTCCTCAAGAGACCCCCAGCCTCTGTGGCTTTCTGTGACTTTCTGTTCTCCTGGAGCTGTGAATCCTATTGATTCTTACTTTAGGTTGTGATTTTCACTCCCCCCAAATCACCAATAAAACAAAACTGTGCTCTGTTGCATACGGTGATTTTTTAGAATATATGTAACTTTTAGAGATTTTTAAAAAAGCTATTTCACCACATAGCTCCAGGAAATCTGGAAATAGCCTTAAAAAGTTGGACGTTACGATGAAGAAGTGGAGACAGAGGGAATCTGCAAGAGGTGGTGGTCTCTCCTGTCTCTCTC
This sequence comes from Micronycteris hirsuta, assembly GCA_004026765.1. Lineage (NCBI taxonomy): Eukaryota > Metazoa > Chordata > Mammalia > Chiroptera > Phyllostomidae > Micronycteris > Micronycteris hirsuta. Next base: position 117,950 of record PVJI01001433.1, read on the forward strand.
ATCTCTTGGGGCTAATTGAGGATGGATCAGTTTAAAGCTTTGTTTCAAGAGATGGTGTTCAGCTGTGAGGATTATGCAAACACTTCCTGAAGGGGATTGTGGCCTCATTGTTTTTTTGGAATCTAATTTCGGATGCTTTCCGGGATGCAAGACTAGCCTCTCTCATTGGCCTTGCTGGAAGCTCTCGATCCGGTCTGCCAAGGCCTGAATTTCCTTGGAGGGCAGCAGGATGCGCAGAGTCCAGGCATGGGGTTTCATCGCTGCCCCCGCCTCCTGCTCTTCTGTGGACACGTTAAGGTTCATAGCCTTCAAACCTCGTAAAACACAACAGGACTATTACGGCAATGCTGTAGCAGTGTGGGCCCCTGCCTTTCTGTGCTTTGTAAGCAGGTGATATTTTGTAAGCACACGAGGCTCTTTACCCAGCAGTCGATTTTTTTCTGCAATTGCTCTTTCAGCCCTGCCACTGAATCGTATGAACTTGAGAAAAATCACTTCCACCTTCGTGTGACAGGTTTCCAGCTGCAAAATTAATTATCCACTTACCTCTGAAACAAGGTGTTGTAAGGGTCAGCGAGCCTGAGTTTGTGAAGCATGTCACTGTGATAATCTGAAAGTAGTTCTGTTATCACAGGGTTTTTTTTTTTGTTTGTTTTTTTAAGTTCGCTTGCTCTTTAGGGTTATTGACAAAACAGAGTGGACTTTTTATAACATGTTTGCATTTGGGGCTTTTCTTTTCATTCAACACTTATTTTATATGAAATTTTAGCTTAGAGAAGAAATGGAAGAATAAGCAATGGAAGCAGTTACTTGGAGCATCATTTACAATTCATTCATCCATTCATCCATTCATCCATTTGCTTGTTCATTCCCTAATAGGTGCTAAGCACGGTGTTAGGTGCTGGGCACATAAAGCTGAGTAGGTAACTCCCCTCAAATCTCTTGCAATTCAATGTAGGTGATTGAAGTAATGATTATGCAGTGGGAGGGGTGAGAGAAGTCCGAGGAAGCATCAGGGGTGGAGTAATTATTTCTAGTTACTGATGGATGCCTCAGATAGGGAGGAACTTTGAAAGGGAACACTTTGAAAAAAAGACACAGAGATCTCAAAATAAAGGAAAAGAATTTGATTTGAATTCATTTAACTTGAAAATAATATAAGCAAATGCCTGTTTAAAGTGACGTGCAAAACAGATGTAATATATGGTTTGACATTATTCTATATGAGCAGATATAATTTCTCCTTAGCTCTGTCCCTATGTCCCTCCTTCCCTTCTTCTTTGAAATCCCCATTCCATTCTATCACTCTCTCTCTTTTCTCCATTTTCCTTACTTCTTTTCTTTTCCCTTCCTCCCCACATGCCCTCCCCTTCCCTTTTGCTGAAACTGCAGTCAGATGTAATCGTTGGGCATGATGTAATATCCTTGCCACTTTGAATTGAGGTCACTGTCTTCTGGACAGCCCTTGAACGTAGATTTCCAGACAAATAAAAACGGGACTTTGCCAGTTATTTTGTCAGCGATACCCTATGATCAGGTCCTCCACACGTTCTCACGCCTTCCTAAATCTGCCTGTTTATTTTAGGTAATGGGACTCCTGACCAACCACGGTGGGGTACCCCACCAGCCCCAGACCGATTACGCTCTCTCCCCTCTCACCGGGGGCCTGGAACCTACCACCACAGTGTCGGCCAGCTGCAGTCAGAGACTAGAGCACATGAAGAGCTTGGACAGTCTGCCCACATCTCAGTCCTATTGTCCACCCACCTATAGCACCACTGGCTACAGTATGGACGCTGTCACAGGCTACCAGTACGGGCAGTATGGACAAAGTAAGCCTTGCACTTTCTAGGGCATATTTACTTCTGAAAGAGTAAAAAAATGTCAAGCAAGGGGAGGTGGCGGCCCAATTCAGCCTCACAGCTCAGCATCAACATTGTGGCAAAGCCAACTCATTGTTCCAGCAAGGACTCGCTTGTACAATTATTTTCTTAACTGATGTCAACAACATCTTGCGGTTATTAATTGCTGAGATGTGAAACCTGATTGCCACTAGGTAAAACACGAGGGTTGGCCGAAATGAAATAACCCCTGGCATTGGAAACACATGTTCTTAATGAGGTCAGCTCAAGGATCACGTGGAGTATAATCCCAAAGACACAGAGTTGTGTCAAACTTGTCTCAGGAATAAAAATATTAGTCTCGATCCTTTGATACCACGGCATTAAATATGACATTGTCAGCCTGTATCTGATTTTGCCCCTTGCTGTGAATTGTCCCAGCACGACCTAAAAAGCTGTGTGTGTTTTCTTACAGGTGCCTTTCATTATCTCAAGCCAGATATCGCGTAAATGGACCATCCACTTGGAGCTAAAACTGGCCCTGGTTCCGGTCTCCACAGCCGAGACGTGAAGAATCTTCTCAGAAAAATATATCACCCTTTTGGGGGGCAGTCTTAACAGGAAACAAAGGAGAATGATTGATTTTCTTTCTCCAGTAGTTGGTTTCAAATTCTTTTGGACATGCTGGACAAAAGCAGTAGAGAAAGGGAACAATAAAGATGAATGCAACATTTTAAGGCAATGATTTAACATGGCTACTTATCAAATATCTCAACTCTTTAGTGCTGGTGATCAAGGAGCTAAGACATTCCATTTGTGTGTGCACGGGTGTGCATGCATGTGCGTGCGTGCACATGTGTGTGTGAGATTTATCTGGACTGGTTTGGGCAAACCAAATGTTCTAGAATATAGTCGGAGATTCTCTAAAGTATAACATGATTGATATCAATGCTGACACTTGTACGACTTTCAAACTGCTCACTTAATGAAGCAAGAATGGAGGAATCCTTCATTTTACACACTGGAAATTGATATAAAAATAAATGCCACCATTTTTAGGAAGTTAGACTAGTTGTAAAGGACCTCCCAAATAAATTATTTGTTATCTCATCCTCAGTTGTACTTCAGTTGTTACTACATGTCCCGGAGGGAGACATCTTGCTAACAGGACATGAGGTAACAGGAAGAAAGCGCATTTTCTTTCCCCGTGTGGGAGAGGTGTGTGCCGTTCCCCCATTCATTTTCACGTAGAAGCCAACTGGGCGGGGAGGGCGGGTGAAGCAGCGACGTGCATCCCCACAGCTGCTCACCAGTGTGCAATACTGTGTACCTCACGGAAGCTTTGGCGATGGCCAGGGTCATATAAACAGAATCAGAACTATATTTTTGCAGGTGCTTTTATTTTCGCAGCTCATGGATTCACTGTGGTCGAATGCAGTGATGTTTGCTATTTGCTGGACAACCAACACCCGGCTTGCTCCTTTTGACTAGAGAACTTGTTTCAGAATAATGCTTTTAAAATGACTACGTTTACATTCTCTTTTCTATGAAAGGCAGGGCAAGAACAGGAATGTCCATGCGGCTCTCATGTACTTTTAAATTATACAATGATATCCAATATGAAAAGATTATAGGACTGAGGTTTACATACGTTTGTGCGGTGACATTTTAGAATGTCAATAAATTTGTTTTCTGAGGTGTTAAGAGGAACAAGAAGGGGGAAGGCAGCGTTATTTATTTCTTTCTATTCTTGGAACCGTGAATGAGGTAGGCACAGGTACATTCCCTTTAGAGTTAAGAACTGTGGCATAGTGGGGTAGTGAGTCTAGACATAGAACCGAGTGTAGTTCACGCATTGGTCTTAGAGGGTCCTGGATGGAGAGAAGTTCTGTCCTTGCGTTGCAGCCTCCACAACAACGATGTGTTGTAAAAATGTCTTTCATGTAAAAAGTGCAGTAAATATTTACTATTTATAATGAATAAACAGCTATGAAAACTTGCCCAACACTGCTTTCTTTGTGTGTGTGGGAATGGGTGGATATAGTATGAATAAAAACTTGACAATGGGGAGCCAGCAAAACACAGACTTCACTTCCCATGGTGCCTTTCAGATTAGGTGATACCATGGACAAAGTCACACGACCCACAGTAGTGTTTTCTTCAACTTTTAAGAATTGAAATTTGTATTTTCATAGAGGTGGAATCTAGAAAAATCCCTTAAGGTCAGATTCCTCTGTCCTTGGTTCTCTCAGAACTATCAGTCCCATCACTGAACTTGGAAGCATGTCCCCCCGCCACCTCCAGAGCACCCAACTTCATCCTTATCTCCAAAGACCAAAACTTTCACTGAATTTTTTATCAAAAGCTCTCATCTTTTACTTTGTTTTATATGCTTTCTTCACTCTTCATGAAAAACATTACTTACTGCCTCTTTCATTCGTTTTTCCTCCCTCCATTACTCTCTTCCTCCCTCCCTTCAGCACTTATTTAAACATTTATTTAACGAGAGTCTAAATGTGCCACTGTGGCTCTTGGCACTGGTGTTACAGCAATGCTTAGACCCTAGTTGGTAAGACCGGGGAGTAAACACATAGTTGCAATAAATCATGAGGACTGCTTTTATCAGATGAATAATCATGTGTTCTTACTTGTGCTAACATTTCTCCCAACATCTAACACGTAACAGGTGATGGCATTAGCATTCCTTTTATAGATGAGGAAACTGAGCCGTGTGGAGCTTATGTGAGATCACCCAGGGGCAGAATGCAGGCAGTCTGATTCCAGTGTCCATGTGCTTAAAGTCATATACTTCAGCTTCCCCAAGTCCATCTGGTGTGGGAGAACTTTAAAGTCAGAAAGATATCAAGGAGCGGTATTCAATTGGGTAGCAACTGGCCATGTGTGGCTCTTTAAAGTAATGAAAAGTAAATGAAATTAACAAGTGAGTTCTTCAGTTGCACTAGCCATGTCCTAAGTGTGTAATAGCCAAAAGCTACTGCATTGGGCAGGAAAGAGACAGAACATTCCCATCATCACAGAAAGTTCTGCGGACCAGTGCTGATCAAAAACATGTGAGTTCATCTCTTACAAACCCCACGGACTTGAAATGTAGTAGGTAAAAATTTCCAAATTCTTTAAATGTCTTTGGTCTTTTTAGCTCACACACTTGTCTTTCAGTCAAACACGTTGGCTTTTTTTCTGACAATCATTTTCCCAAAACTATTATAAGAAGAGAAAAGGAAGGCAATCCCAGTTACTTTTGTTACCTTGTTTAATCCTTACAAAATCCTGTGAGACAGACATTTTTAGCCCCAATTTACAGATGAGTGGACTGAGGTCTATACTTGTTCACCGGTTTGGTCAGCAACATGCACAGCCAGACATAGGAGAAGCCGGCTTTGACTTCTACTCAGGCAAGTGGCAGAACCTGTTTTCCTATTGCCTTTTCAAATGCTGCCTGCAATATTCGCTTCACTGTGTGAACCTATCCTCATGCCAAACTCAAGTTGAAAACAAGCACTAAAAAAGTGAACTCCCAATTCTTAGGAGAAACTACCAGGATGTGGGATTACACAACAGCAAGTGATCTTACATATCACTTTTCTTTCCGTCCTGATCTCAGAACTTGCCATGTGTTGGCTCATATGTCTTTTTGATATACTTCTTTATGTCCTTTTATTTCTGCATACCTCAGAGACATGTTGCTTTGCTCCTATTTCTCCTGTTGAAAGTCTCTGTAGATCATTTGTTCCCTATTTTTTGTATCACATCCATCTCCAAGGGAATGGGGATCTGACTTCCCCAGTCCTAATCCCAGTTGGGGTCCTCACTTCTTTCCCTGGGACAAGCAGCCTTAAGGACTTTGAGACCTTGGCATTCAACTGGGCTTCAACCTGATTGTGTCTGGAGGGGTTCCTCTTTGTCCATATAACTATACAATTTAATTTGTAAAGTTAAAACTAAAAACTGAAAATCAAAACTTGAAATTATTAAATAATGGCTGTATTAGTGTCAGCTGCAGAGTCATTCCTTGACAGTAATTTTCCTAGGAATAGGTACTGTATTTCACATCTGCAATGGAAACAAACATATTGTTTTAGGCTTTTAATTAGCCCAATTTGGAAATGTATTTTCACATACATTTGGGTATTTGGGGAACATCCTGTGTTAGAAGGGGACTTCATTAGTGCCAGCATATAGAAATAATGCAATAAACAAAGTCACTGACTTATGGTTATGAGCTTAGAAAGAGTCTTAAATGGACAGGGGACAGATTAATTAGTAGTCATTGTGTGGGCATGCAATGGAAGAAGCAATCTTCAAACTATATAACTATCACATGGAACCAGAATGAACATCTATAGGAACAAAATCTGTTTGGAGGACAGAGACTTGGGCCTCAACCATTCTAATTTTGGGTGTTTAATCATTTATGGATAAGGAGAGCTGGTGTCAAATGTTGAGGAGCAGGATGAGTGACAAGTGGCATTATTTATGCAAAGAGAGCCACAAAGCCCGTCTCAGTGCTAGACATGCACTCATGGGTCTGGAATTGTAGTGTTAGATGATAAATGAGTGAAAAGGGAGAAACAGAACGAGGCTCAGGCTTCTCGCCAAATACCAGTGATGTAAGCTAGTTCTATCTTTTTTACAGATAGAACTCTGGGGTATTGCTGACCATTGCATCCCATCTTGTCTGACCCATGATGGGTACTCAGTTTCTGCCTGTTCAATAAAAGCCACGTTTCTGTGTCTCTGACTGATGCAGATGACATGAAGTTGATTTTTGGGGAAGATTAGCATAGAAAAGAGAAATAGCTAGTTTATTGCTTAGAGTTCTGGTTTCACCCCTGGCTGTGTAGGATTCTGGTGAGTTATTAAGAGGACAACGATGACGACAACGACAACCACCAGACTAATGCTTGGGTGCACCTGGGCTGCTGGACTCAGAATCCGCAGAGATGGATCCAGGGAGGGTTAACAAAGCCAGAACTCAGGGAGACGTCTTTGGCTGCGTTGAAGTCTTGGCCACACTTAACCAGAAAACTGACTGATGAGTTTTCTGGGACTCGAAATAGTGATTAGGGTCACTTATCGGAGCAGAGCTGAGACAGGGAAGTCACTTCGGAGTACAGAGACACTGCAGCCTCACATGTCCCCAAACCCTACCACCAGCTGGAGAGGGAGAGATGTAAAAAGCAGCAGTGATGTTGGGGAAAGGTAAGCCGTGGAACTGGTGTTTCATTGACATGTCCTAGTGGATCCCCAGCAGGAGGCCTACAAAGCCCTATTCCCCCCAAAAATCCGTGGTGCTGGGGCTTTTCCCCAACAAGTGTGTTGACATCTTGGTCCTCAGGCTCTCGTCCGGCCTCCCTAATCCTTGAAGACGAGCATTAATTCAGCTCCTGAGCCTTGAAAATAAGGCCCCCGGGCAGCTCTTTTCATTACTTGCAGAGTGATGGAGATAGGCAGTGGTTTTTATTTCCTAATTCATTAATGTGTTTGATGTTACCACATGGGCTCCTCCTGCTGTCAAAAGACCACAGCTCTTAATGAGCTAGATCAGTAAACAAAGAGTTGGAACACAAAGTAATGTGTAAGGAAAAGTTATTGTGGGAACCCCAGAGAAGAGGGCATTGGAACACTTTTTAGAAAAAATAACCCCCTCTAGGGATAAATATTGGGTTGGCCAAAAAGTTCGTTTGTTTTTTTCTTTCTTGTTCACTTTTATTTATTTTTGAAATCAATTTTGTTGATTATGCTTTTACAGTTGTCCCAGTTTTCCCCCTTTTGCCCCCCTCTACCTGTACACCCCATTTCCTTCAGCAATCCCCTTCCCCCCTTAGTTCATGTATGTGGGTCGTACATGTGAGTTCTTCGGCTTCTCCATTTCCTATACTGTTCTTAACCTCTCCCTGTCTATTTCGTATCTACCAATTTGTACTCCTTAATCCCTGCACCTTTTTCCCCATTCTCCCCATTCCCCTTCCCAACTGGTTACCGTCCACATGATCTCCATATTTATATTTTTTTCTGCTTGTTTGCTTAGTTTTTTTAGATTCAGTTGTTGACACTTGTGAATTTATTGCCATTTTATTGTTCATAGTTTTGATTTTCTTTTTCTTAAGTAAGTCTCTAACATTTCATATAATAAGGGCTTGGTGCTGATGAACTCCTTTAACTTGACCTTATCTAAGAAGCACTTTATCTTCCCTTCCATCTAAATGAAAGCTTTGCTGCATAGAATAATCCAGGTTGTAGGTCCTTGCTTTTCATTACTTTGAATACTTCTTGCCAGTTCCTTGTTGCCTGCAAAGTCTCTTTTGAGAAATCAGCTGACGAGCTTATGGAAACTCCTTTGTAGGTAACTATCTGGTTTCCTCTTGCCACTTTTAAGATTCTCTCTTTATCTTTAACCTTTGGCATTTTAATCATAATGTGTCTTGCTGTGGTCCTCTTTGGGTCCATCTTGTTTGGGACTCTCTGTGCTCCCTGTACTTGTGTGTCTATTTCTTTCACCAAATTAGGGCTGTTTTCTTTAATTTTTTTTCAAATAAGTTTTCAATTTCTTGCTCGTCCTCTTCTCCTTCTGGCACCCCTATGATTCAGATATTGGTATGTTTGAAGATGTCCCAGAGGTTCCCTAGCCTATCTTCACTTTTTCTGATTCTTTTTTCTTCTTCTTGTTCTGATTGAATGTTTTTTTCTTCCTTATGTTCCAAATCATTGATTTGATTCTTGGCCTCATCCCCTCCACTGTTATAAAGGGGACCATTCCGTGTGGCAGTGGGGAAGGTAGCCCAGCCCCTGACTCAGAAAATCCAATGGGGAGCGAGTCAGCACACAGGACCCAAGCCCATGGATCAGTTTTCCCATGGGGAATCAGGACTACATTGGTCCTAGGCTGCTATGAGGCTTCCTTTTGCTAAAACTCCCTCACCCTGAATTGAGGAAGCAAATGTTTACTGCATATCTTTAAAGTAACTTCCTAAAATCTGAGCTAAACCTCCCAAGTATGGAGTGTAACCAGTTCAACCACTTTTCCCCTTGCATTTGCAAATATACTTTTTCTTTGATGTAATTAGCAACATCCTCTCTTTTGTTTTCTGTAAAAGGTAACCACCTAAAGTAAACCTGTGCATAGTAAATGAGGCCCATCTTTGATGTAATGTACCCAGAAAAACAATAAAACCTGTCCAGGCGGGGGTCGGGTACCTCTCTCTCACTTAGAGAATGGCCATGCCATCCCTTTTTTCTCCACAGGACTTCTGTAGTCCATGTGAATTTGTTTGTTGCAGCCACAGCACATGGACCCCATGGGCCGGAGTTCCCTATAAATTTTTCTTTATTTCACTTAGTGTATACTTCATTTCTTCCTGGGTCTTTTTTATGCTGTTGAAGCACCCAATGAGTTCCTTGAGCATCCTAATAACCAGTGATTTGAACTCTGCATCTAATAGATTGCTTATCTCCATTTTGCTTAGTTCTTTTTCTGGAGTTTTGTTCTGTTCTTTCATTTGGGCCATATTTCTTTGTCTTCTCATTTTGGCAGCCTCCCTGTGTGTGTTTCTGTGTGTCAGGTAGAGCTTCTCTAACTCCCTGTCTCAGTAGTATGGCCTCCTGTAGAAAATAGCACCTGTAAGTTGGATGGGGTGGAGACTTAGCAATCACCAGGGTGGGGCAACACCTGTCGCAGTTCTGTGGCTCTGCGTGGAAGAGGGCTCAGAGAGGGGACACTGCTGCTGCCTGGCCTCTGCAGTTTTGTCTGGGAAGAAGTTGTCTCTTGGCACTCACCGTGATGATGTCCAGTTTATAGGGTTCAGAGGATCTGAGGTTGGGAAAAATGGGACAATTCTTTATTCCTTAAAAATGGATTGAGAGACTTTCCACCTCAGGGGCCCAGTAAGAAACACCTGGGAGAAGGAACACGTATCTGCCATGATTGTCATCTTTCTAAGCTGTCCCCCCGAAAGCTTGGTAGGGGTGTAATGCCAGTTCTTAGTAGCCCAGCTGTGTTTTCATCATTGGAAAGCTCTGGATGCTGCAATGCCTTTTGTTCCAGGTTGACTGGGATGATCCGTTCTTACTAATTATCCAAAGGTATGTAACCAGCCCCAAGATCTCTTTGCTTAGCCTGGATGGACAAAAATAGGAAGAACTGTCTTTCTTATTTTTTGTTTTTAAGCTCCAAGTTTAAATTATTTTGAGGGGCAAACTCTACCCCACCCCTCCCAAACACACTCTAGTGTGCTCTTGGTTATGTACAGGGAAAGCAAATATCCTACTCCAGAAGGGAGAGTAAAAAACATATACATGTATGTACAAATGTTGAGAAATTAAGCAGTTTTGCAGACAAATGTAAAAAGCCATCTTTGTAGGTATTTTATGTTTACATATTATATTTACCTGTAGGAAATCAGTTCCTTATTTCTGGGCTTGGAAGAGTAGAAACCTGCTTAGGGGAAGTAAACTGTTCCCAGGAGCACAGGAGAAGAGCTTGGTGGGAGCATTTGAGTCTGGGTCTCAGGCAACCATGGGTTGTATCAGTCAGAGTCAACAGGAAACAGATGTCACTCTTGAATTTGGAAATTTCGAGAAGGTCTTTTAAGAAAGAGACTGTTTACAAAGTTGGAGGGGTGCAGGGGAATTGCAAGGGATTGTACCAGCAGGAGAGAAGGAGAGCTGCTATGAGGTGGGGTGGGAGAGTCCTAGAGAGCAGTTGGCTCTGACAGTGACCTCTGATGAAGGGACACAGACATCCAGAGGCAGCTGCAAGGGGAGTGAGGCAGGGGAAAACTCTCCGAACTCCTGCTGGGGCTCCTATGGGCTGAGCGCAGTTAGAAGCCAGAAGGCACAGGAGCCAAGCATGTGGGTCTGCACAGTAGCTCCTACAGAAAGCAGGGTGTGGAAGGGTGAAGAGGGGTCTGAGAGGGCCCACAGGTTGTAATGAGATTTAAACTTTCTGATTCACAGTCTCTTTCTATTACTCCTATTGCCCTGGGCGAGGAAGCAAGGGTCCTGGCCCCAGCTGGGGAGAAGTGGTGGAACACTGGCAGATGCTGCCTGAGGAAGGCTGACCTGGGGAGGTTAAAAGGCCTCAGGTACAGCCGCTCCAAAGCCAGCTGGTTGGCTGAGATGGTTAAGTGAGATTTACATGCAAGATGCCGTCGTTTACCAAGCGTTCCCAGAGCTGTTTAGATGAGGGGAGTCTGGTCGAAGGTCGGACTTCTTGGGGTTAAGTAGTGTGGGCGTTTGCGTTCTGAGAGTGAGAACGCTCTTTGACAGTTACAGTATGTTCTTCTACGGTTCCAGGGGAGATCACTCCTCAGCCTTTTGGCTAAGATCAAGTGCAATATCTGTTTTTATCAGTTTAATACAGTTCCAGGAGATCTGGAACATTAGACTTGACCATGTAAACAGTTTCGTAACTCTTTGCAACTTTTCTATCTCTTCCATACTTCAAATTTCTTAAGATAAGGACAGTATCTTGGTTATTTTTATATTTCCAACTTTATTTTATTCATTGTCAACCTGCTTGACATGTTTATTGAATGGAATTAAATGGTTTTTTTTATCATTTACACTTGGTTATTATGCACCACATGAATAGTTCTTTCTACCTTAAATACAACACATTCACTTGTTTGATTTAAATACTAAATTTTATTCTCGTGTACTTTTTTCTTTATAGTTTGCTGATAATGTAAGGCCTTATGGACAGATTGAATGAGCAGGGTGAGGGGAGAGAAGAATCTGACTTAATTTCCAGGATTCTTTCTTCGGTGATGGGCTTGATGGTGGTTCTTTGCACCCAGACAAAGAAAGCAGGAGGAAGAGGAGTAGGTGTGGAGAAGCTCATGTGTTCCCTTTTGGGCATAACCTACTCATGGGGAAGTATCTCAGGGACGTCCAAGGGGGACTTTCTGATAGGTGACTGGCACATAAACCTGCAGTTTGGGTGTGTATCTGCTGGAGATATTTGTTTGAGAATAAGAGAGGGATTGGTAGGATGAGAGATTTAACCAGGTTCATAGACTGAGAAGAATAGGCTGATGGCATGGGAGATTCTTGTGGATTGAATTGTGTCTCCCCAAAATACACGTTCAAGTCCTAACTCTTCATACCTGTGAATGTGGCTTCATTTGGAAATACAATCTTCACAGATATTACTACATAGGTTAAGACGAAGTCCTAGGAGAGTAGGGTAGACCCTTAATCTAATATGACTGGGGTCCTTACCAAAAGAGAAGAGCCTCAGACAGACACGGGAGGACGGGCAGAGGTTGAAACGCTGCAGCTACACGTTAAGAAACACCAAGGAACACCAAGGATTGCCAGCCCCTGCCAGAAGCTGGGGGAGGGCATGGGGCAGCTTCTCTCTCAGCGCCCTTAGGGGGAGACAACCCTGATGACCCCTCGGACTTCTAGCCTCCAGAACTGTGAGAAAATACGTTTCTATTGTTATCAGCCACCAAGCTTGCAGTAGGTTGTTACAGGACCTCCAGGAAACTGGTAGAGAGACGGTGAAGATGCAGAAGAGAAGGGAAGAGGTCTGAGGGAAGTGACCAAGTCCTTGCAGAGTGCAGAGGGGATGAGAGGATTTAGGGGGACTGGCTCCATCCGGGACAGAGAATATACTTTTAAACCTTTCCTACGTAGATCACAGAAGTAGGGAAGAACACGGGCAGGTCAGCAGGTGGAAGGGGACGCCACACGTTGTGGCTGGGAGGAGGCGGGCATTCAAAGTGGCCGCAGGGGAGCAGTAAGCGCTCTCTGTTGGGAACAGAGAGGTTGTTGAGCAGCCGGGACTGCCCAGAGGAGGGCGGAGTGATTTTCTTTAACCCGACCTGGAGCTCTGCAGTAGGGACTGAGTGGACTGCAGACCAGACTGATTTTGGGGGGAGGGTTTGTAGCAACTCCAGCTAGGAGGGAGTGGTGGAAATGCCACTGGTGCGGGTGGCAGAGGCTGGGTCTTGCACGGTCTTGAGGGGCATCGTAAGGGTTTCCTCCTACGTGCCTGTGAGGCTGCTAGACTAGCATGTCAAAGCAGGACACGACCTACAGTACATCGCTGGAAAGATCCTTTTGGAGAGCTGCTTTTGGAACTTGGCACAGTACCCGAGATGGGAGCTGCTGCGTCTCCACCTAGGGATGCCACGGAGAGCCTAAAAAAGAGCCCCAAGCTGCTGGAATTGATAGGGTTCCAAAGTAGGGGGTGCGTTCTTCCGAGACAACACTCTTCCTACCCCTTTGCATCACCGAAGTCCTTAAAAGCGACACATCATTCTGAAAGTGGCAGGCTGTGTAACCTAATGCTACAGACCCCGGGGGACTGAAGACCTAAGTTTTACATTCTGGATCAGCAACTTAAAATTTCTTACTAGCAGTATGATTTTGGATGTTATCTTACTTCTCTAAAGTAATTTTAAATTCTATAAAGAAAGAAATATGGTTATGATGCCTTTATTGACTCTGTTGAGGATTAAATGTCATCTTGCAATATGCTTGGCTGGTGATGGATGATCAATGTTAATTATTAATACTATTATTTAATCACATTAATCATAATATGCAGATTATAGAATGTGTTTCTTGGCTTTTAAACTTGCACATTAATCTATCCAACTTACTAAAATAATGGAGGGATTATTTATTTTTTAAATTTATTTTATATTAGAGCTGACATACACAGAAGGATTATTTTTAACGGCCGTAAATGGAGAAGTCACAAAATAGCTCCTTCATGTGAACGTAGTATGTTGAGAAGATGTATTCATTGTTTCTTTCTTTTGCCATATTGGATCATAGTTTTAAGACGGACTCTCTCTTGCCACTAAGACTTCCAAAACTAATGGGACTGAAGCTACAAACAATAAAATAATGGGCTGACCTCTGCTCCAAAGAATCTTTACTGACGGTGCCTTATTTATCACTGCAGCTGTTCTCATGACAACAGGTCTGTTTCTGAGGCCCAAAGGAAGCACAGTAAGAGTCAGTCTGAGGCAGTGGCCCCAGAGCCCCCTACCCCCTATGCTCACACACGGAGGGATGTTTGGCTGCAGGACTGATTCCCAACAGCTGCATGATGGCACCAGGGAGGTCTGGCATCTCTTGGAGAGAAGCATTTCTAGCTTTTATAGGGGAGACACTGTGAGCAGATTTTGTTGCAGGCACAGGTCTGTGGGCTTTGAATCACGCGGTCCAGGGCAGGAAATGATGTACTGTTAGACTACCCAAAGGGTCATTCCCCTCCGTCTTCTTTGCTGAAAGAGTCCCAACGTTGGTCAGTTGTGCAGTAGCCGTGTATTGGGTCAGACGGATCCAGTGGAACCCAGGGCAAAGGTGGGGAGGGAAGGAAGAATCACGTCCCAGTAACGCCCCTGACACTGTCTTGAAGATAAGAATGAAGCCCATGCTGACTGATGGCAGAGCCAGACCCAGGCAGGCCAAATGACCTTTTGAATAAATGTGAAAAATTTTGTTAACAGGCCCGGCTGGTGTAGCTCAGTGGATTGAGTGCAGGTTGGGAACCAAGGGGTCCCGGTTCGATTCCCAGTCGGGGTACATGCCTGGGTTGTGGGCCAGGTCCCCATGAGGGCCATGTGAGAGGCAACCATACATTGCTCTTTCTCTCCCTCTCTTTCTCCCTCCATTCCCCTCTCTCTAAAAATAAATAAATAAAATCTTAAAAAAATTGTTTTGTTAACAACTAGTATGTGAAGTGGGGGCCTGAGATCTAATTTTTTAAATGTACTTATATATTTTGCTGTGGATAGTACACACACTTTTGCCCACATTTTTGAGGGAAAAATAGATGCACACTATACATGGGTATAATGATAGCCGTATTTTGCCGTGTATAATGCACACCCACATTTTTGGCCCAAACTTTCAGGAAAAAAATCTTTCATTTTAATTTTTTAATTCAATTATTTACTTATTTATATTTAGATACTTGTTTTTATATTATAAAGGAATTTTAGCATTTACTTTTGAACATATTATGATACAAGAAATTTTATGTAACAAATAATTACAAAATGCAAGATACAAGGTATACCCACGTATAGTGTATGCTCTTATTTTTCCCTCAAATTTTTGGGCACAAAAGCACCCATTATACACTGCAAAATACAGTGTTTGCTAAATACTTTTCGAGAACTTTCTTCTAGCCAGGAATTGTGTTAGCATCTTCAATGCGTTGCTCATCATACAGACTTGGTTCCTGGCTTCTGAGGCTCAGGTAGGGAGGGTTTGTATAAATGAGTAAAGAAACACACATGTAATTGGAAACTGTGCTGAGTTCTGGGAAGGGGAAGAATGAGATGCAAAGAGAGAATAATAGAATCTACATAGACTGAGGTATCAGGGAAGGCCTGCCAGGGAATAAGAAATCAACCTTGTGAAGTGAATACAGAGGCTTTCTAGGAAGGGGGAACAGCGTATGTGATGGCCTGGATTTGAGAAAGAGCTTTGCTGGTTTGAGGTACTGAAGTTAGGTCCTTACATCTGGTATGTAAAGGGGGAATGTGGCCTGAGATGAGCCTGGCTTGGGGTGGGTCATGCCGGCCCACCTGTAGGCCACAGTAAGGAGCTTAGTTGGGTTCTGTGTGCAGTGGGAAGTGACTGAAGACCTTCAAGTGCAGGAGGAATGCTCTCTCATTTCCATGCTCTGTGGAGGCTGTGTTGTTTGGAGACAGCACTGGAAATGCTGGGAGGGTAAATGATAAGATAGGCTTGGCCTGTGAGCACTGTGCTGGAGAGAGTACCGGCTGTGGAATCAGGCAGATGTGGGGTTTGGATGCCGATTCGGCCTCCTGGTATTAGTTTACTTACGCCCTTGAAGCAGTTGCTTCTCTGAGCTGCCATTTTCAGAATTAAGCGACAAATACTTAGCTCATAGGATGGTGAGAATAACTGGGTTAATTTTATGTGTTCTAGCACAGCTCCGGCTCATAGTGAACTTTCAAGAAATATTTGTTCTTTTTCCCTCCCTACTGGGTAGAGATAATAGACGTGTGTCTCCGCTTCTTAATGAGGAAGAGTGTGTGGTGTAGAGGCCAATGGGTTGGTGAAAATAAGACAGAGAAAAAAAAGACCTTAATTCTTGCCTTATGGGGTCAACTATGGGAGTAATGATGATTGTTAGTATTTACCTCAAATGTTGAAAATTCTGTTTTCATGGCAAAAACAAAAAAGTTCCATTAAAGAAAATTAGAAAAAACAGAAAAATATTGAAAGAGGAAAATCATTTAAAGAGCCATAACCCAAACGCAACTACTTATGTTTTGTTTTTTTTCTACCTCTTTGCATTGGGGATGATTTCACTAGGCAATGTCTGCTTGTTAGAGATGCTAAAAGAAAAATGAGATAATATTTGTTAATTTGTGAAAAAATTCAAATTGTTGGATGAAAGATACATAAAGTGCACTGTTGTTTCATTGTCACTTTCAAATGATCGTCAGAATGATGCAATAAAAGTTTAAGTATTGGGATCCTCTTTACGATTACTCGGCCTTTTTGAGTCTCAAGCATCACCCCGATATTTGGGAAAAGAAGATATCTTGACTACAAGAAATGTGGTAGCTTATAAATTAGTATCTGGCAGCTAAATGGATTTTATACCTCCTGTGAAGTGTTGATTATTCTATGCCTGTACAGATGAATTGGAACTAGTTGCTTTTTCCATTGATAACCAGTTAAGTTGTGTTTTTGACAGCTGGTAACTGTAAGGTTTTTCAGGCACCAAAAAAAAAAAAAAAAAAAAAAAAAAAAAAAAAAAAAAAAAAAAAAAAAAAAA